>JAAGNO010001299.1:16665-29390 GCA_033439905.1 Ceryle rudis
TAAAAAAGAAATTGCTTCATGTGTTTTTTTTTTTTTTTTTTTATTTTTTTTTTTCCTTCTCCTGGAGTTTTGATTTAATAGATATATCTTTTTCTTCTGTGGTAAGCACATGGGATCTGACTGAAAAAAAATTTATTTCTCTGTTCACTGGAAATGCCAGTGAGTAATCCCTCATGCATTACAAATATTTGGAACAATTATATTGATTACAGTACACACATAAGTTTGAATTCTGATAACTAAACTGGCAGTATAGCCTCTAAAATACTTCAAAACTATTTATGTTAGGAAGGAAGAGGGCTGTTTCACTGACAAAAATTTCTTGATATAAATAGATCATTAATAAATTTAAGCTGGTAATTAAAAGATGATATCTACCCTTTAGAAGGGTGAAGTTCTGTAGGTGTATCACTGATGGAGGATCTATCACTGGGTGAAATTAATCAAGTTCAATATACTTCTAAAAGACATCAAAAATAACTTGTGCTTTTGATAGTGGAAGGGTGAAGTCAGTGAACATGGAGTTGTCCTCTTCTGTATCTTAGCAAGGTCAAAATGGACAACTTTTTTGCATTAGAAGCAAGTTGTTATGATTCAGGAAAATAACTAATAGTCTAACTCTGATTACAAAAAGAATTAGCAAAAACGGTTCATGAGAAATATAGTGGACACATCTAAACTTGCCAACTGAAGTAAAAAAATGCAGATGCTGGAACAATATCCTGAGTAGCATCATCACACCAGGAAAAGAACAATTCAGGGAGGTTTTTTATTCAGCTTTATAATGTCTTTTTTTTCCAGATAAATTCCAAGAAGTTTCCTGTTTTATTAGTATTTCATGTCTACCCTACCTCTTAAGTATATGATAAAAAAAATTATCAGTCCTCTTTTGTTTTGCTTACAGATTGTTTTAGAAACAGGCATAGCCTGATTCAAAGACATATGAAATCAAGGGCAAACATTCATTGCTTTCATTAAGCTATGGCAAAAAAAGCCCTGTGGTTACTGTTCTTACAGCATAAAATAAATAGGAGACCAATAGATATTTTCATTTTCACGAGTCTAGTTTTCAGTGAGCTTGATGCAATCTGAAGTCAACCTTTGTAAGTATTTTTATATGTACACTCACACATTTCCTATAGACTTAAACATCTAAGAGGTATAATTAAGGAATATCACTAAGACAGTCTGCAGTTCTGATACCATCTGATTCAGCATAACAGGAAGGAATAAACAGAGAAAACTGTCACCATTTCATCATATCTGTCACTGCCATAGCCAAATGTATCAGATCCCTGTAAATATGGCCGTCAACGTGAAAACATTAAATTGCTTCTATTCATAGACCATTGTCCAGTTCCTTCAAGTATTCCTGGAAAACATTTCCTAGGTGTAGGTTTTGAATTAATCAATCAAGTTTTGTTTTCCTATAGCACTATTCTGGAAAATCCACTCATAACACTTTTAGTAATAGAGATAAGAAAAACGAATCCATATTCTCCATTTAAGACTGAAACATCTATCTTCTTAACTATGTTCAATGAAGACATTTCAGCTGTGTAAGTTCCAACAGCTTTATACTTTTAGGAATTCTTTCATTTCAAAACTAATGAATATGTATAGGAAGCAGTAAAAGTGTCCTGGTCAAAAAAAAAAAAAAAAAAAAAAAGAGAATATGGAGCCAACTGGACCTTTAATTTGACCACATAAATCAGGTCTTAATTTCATTTTGGGGGAAAATTAGAAAATATTTTGAAGTAATTTCTGTAGGCCACAATGTGGCTGCTGAAGGGCAACTATGAGATTGCTCACAGATACTCACAGACATCAACAGTGAGGATGTCTGCAGCTGAACTGGGCTCTTCTTAGGGTCATGAAGAGAAATAGCCATAAGCTTAGGTCAGATTACCTGTTTTGGATGTGATGAGTCATGCCCTTCAAGTGTCTGCTTCCTAATAGTAAAAGCTGTTGAGCCTGATTATCTCTGGTGCAGACATCTACAGAGACCTGTCCTGTTTTCCAAATGAATTTTGGCATGAACTACAGCTCAACATCATAGCAAAAGTTTAGTTAAATAGACAAATAGAGGACAAACCTAGTAAGAAACACAGAAAATCCCACCTCAGACCTGAGCAACAAGACATGAGTGACAGGAGTTCATATATTTTAATAGTGGTGTATAAAATTATAAAGGTTCGGGAAAAAAATAATGACGTGAAATGATGAAGCAGTAGTTGTATTCACCAACTTAGGTAAGATTTTGTCATCAAAATAACTAGCATGTTAATACAAATGTTATTTCCATCTTAATGTATGAATATTACAGTTGGAAACTTAAAGTACAGGCAGGCGCTTAAATGATTCAGAAGTAGTTCCTCAGTAAAATCAGGTGCTAAATGGATTGAATGTATACTACATGCCAGGTTTTATCAGATGGTTCATTGACCCTTATTCCTGCAAATCATCCAGAGAAAATTATATTAGTACTTTGGGCACATAGTGAGAGCAGAACTAGAGCACCTGCCAAAGAGCACATACAAATGAAGAAATATGTAGGAAGTCCAAATGAAGGAATTTCTCATTTGAGCAGTACTCACTGAGAACAATATTTTGGGATTCAATTTGGAGTCCAAAACCTTGAAGAATGGGAGGGAAAGGCTTCTCTTGCCATATAAAGTGAATTTTCTACTTCTCATTGCCTCCTTGGGTGTTTTGCAAAACATGTTCCTGTCCTGATCTGTCTCATTCCTCATCCAAACACCTTGCCACATGCTGCATTGGTTCAGTTGTATTTTATTCTGTGAGCCTCCCAATTACAGTGTGACAGTTCATGGCGGGGGCGGGGAGTGGTGTGTTCAATTCACCTCCTTTCATCCATGTGTTAGCACACCTACAGTGGATACTTCAGTAGCATCATAGATGTCCTAAATTTGTTTTTGCAGGTAGAGTGCTATCTTGTCATACAAAACAAGTGCTTCTATTCTGAATACATTTGAAAAGTATTTTTGTTAGTGAAAAAATCAGAGTGACAAGGTCACTTATCTCTTGCTGTCAGGATGCATCTATGCTTTTATTTGCTCATTTGCTGACAGGCTCTTTCTTCCTCTGGGAGGCTTAAAACTTACTCCTTTCATCTGTTCTCAAGGTAAATGAATGTCCTATATGCAAACACGGGTCTGTTGAAACAGGCCTTCACTCACATCATGCTCTCCTGACCTAAGTTTGCTCATTCAGTAACAGTGAGATTCCAGTCATGTAATTGTACCTAAAAATTAATCATCTAATGCTATCAGTTAAGCCACCTATGCTCTTTTAGCAATCCAGGGATTTTCAAACTGTGAAAGGTGTCTTCCTTTCTTCTTTGTGAAAAGGGGCACATACCCAAGGTGTACATGTCTTTCCAATATTTTCTTTCCTGGTTTAGCTGGAGGACATCAGTGATATAGTAGTCAGAAAATGTTAACTCACTCTACTGCAGACTCTCTCCCAGAACCTTAATAACCAAAGTCTCAGTCAGTGTTGCCCTAAGAGAAGAGGGCAAGATCCTTCCTTCCCCTCATGGAGGAGGCTGGGCATCACAGAGCTTTCCAGTCCCAAATTCCTGCCTTCCTCACTTCTTCCAACACTTGGAAGAACACTGATTTCCCTCATTGTTTCCCTGTGACCATTGCTTTACACTGGAGCAGCAAGCATGAAAACAGGAGGAGCTGGTGATGGGGGGCAGGAAAGAAGATCATAGCATGATCAAAACTCATTCAGGGATCGTCAGAAAGACAGCAAACTCTTTGCTTGTTTACTGTAAGAATTATGTTGAGAACTCTATAAAGACTGAACTAGTGGCTCAACTCAGGAAAGTAAAATACAGCCTTCAGTGCTCAAAACCTGCAAAAGTTTGGTTTTGATCACTCATATGCACATTCAGAAAACCAGAGTTATATCAAAAAACACAGATTACAAAGATGTCAGTATTTTTAGTGTGTGTGCAGTAAACCACCCAAAAAGTGCATAGATTTAAGTAAATTGATATTATCTCAATCACAATGAAGAAAGTACTTATTTTTGAACAGCTGTAGTGAGTTGACCCTGGCTGGATGCCACGTTCCCACCAAAGCCTCTCTATTGTTCTGTTCCTGAGCTGGACAAGGAAAAGAAAATATAATGAAAGGCTCATGAGTTGAGATAAAGGCAAGGAGACCACTCATGAATTACCATCATGGTCAAACCTGGTTCAACTTGAGGAAATTAGTTTAAATAATGAGCAATCAAATCAGAGTAGGATAATGAGAAATAAAATCTAAATCTTAAAATCATCTTTCCCCCACCTCTTCCTTCTAACTGGGCTTAACTTTTCCTCCTGACTTTCTTTATCTCCTCCCCCCAAATGGTGCAAGTTATAGGGGAACAGGGGCTGCAGTCAGTTTATCACCCATTCATTGCCTTTGCCACTCCTTCCTCCTCAGAGGGAGGACTCCTCACACCCTTCCTCTGCTCTAGCATGGTGTCCTTCCCACAGGAGACAGTCCTCCATGAACTTTTCCAACATGAGTCCTTCCCATAGGCTGCCTTTCTTCACAAATTGCTCTAACATGGGTCCTTTCAGTAGGGTGTAGTCCTTCAGGAACAGACTGTTTCAGCATGAGTCCCCCAAGGGGTCACAATTCCTGCCAGCAAATAGCTGCAGTGTGGGTTTCTCCTTCTATGTGTCCATAGGTCCTACCAGGACCCTGCTCCACCAATGTCTTCTCACAGGGTCACAGTCTCCTTCAGGCACTTCCGTCTGCTCTGGCATGGGATTCTCCATGGGTTGCAGATGGATAACTGCTCCATTGTGGATCTTCATGGGCTGCAAGTGGACATTCTGCCTCACAGTGGTCTTCACTATGAGCTGCAGGGAAATCTCTGCTCCGGGTCCTGGAGCACCTCCTTCCCCCACATTCTTCACTGACTTTGGTGTCTGCAGAGTTGTTTCTTTCACATACTCTCACCAGCTTCTCTTCTTTCCACAGTATTTTTTTTTTCCCCTTAAATATATTATCACAGAGGCACTACCACTGTTGCTGCTGAGCTCTGCCTTGGCCAGCAGTGGGTCCAGCCTTGGAGCCAGCTGTCATTGTCTCTATTGGACAAGGAGGAAACTTCCAGCAGCCTCTCACAGAAGCCACCCCTGTAGCCCCTCCTGCTACCCAAACCCGATATGATAACACTGAAGGTATGACAACATTAGCAAGTATCGAAGTATCTTGTCATCATAGGTACTTTTTATTGACAAGACAGAATTTCGGGTTAATTACCTGATTTCTCAAAGCTCTTAGGCATGTGAGTTGGAAATTTGCCTCTCCTCACTTCCGAAAGACAAATTCAGCACCCAGGAAGGCAACATGCAGTCCAGCCGTCTGAGCATCAACTATCAGCTATCAACTTCCCAGACTAAGTATTGAACGTTTGATGATCTCTGATTTCTTACAGACTTGTCCTGCCATTCAGGTTTTTAGCCACTTACTGATGACTGTCTTGGGAATCCCCCAACTTTCAAAATAGAAGTGTGTTTTCTACTGCTTAAGGTTGTCAATAAATTTAACAGGTCTAGCAAGAAAAACACATCCTTGTTTGTCAGGCACAGGGAACACAAGGACATTGTCAGATTGCCAGTGTGGGATTTAATGGGTCAGATTGCTCTGAATATTCACTAGTATTCCATACCTCTAGCCTTCACCTTGTAGAAGGCTCATTAGTGAAATGCTGCATATACCTAGGGGAATTTCACTGTTTAAGGAGACTATATTCTTGTAGGATACCAGTGAGACTTGCACAAGAAGCTAAAAGACTTCAGAGACACCATAAACATTATGTAGATATTGTGTTTTAATTATTTTCCTTTGATAAAGATTTTTGTTTCTGTTCTTTGACAGCTGTTCCAAATACACTGTAAATACAGCTGTAGATCTTGAATAATCCTTACAGATACAGAGAATAATGTTATAAAAAACATATATATACATATGTGTGCCATTGTATACATGCATCTTCCATTCCTTCTGCAACTTGAGATGAGAAAAATGATAAGGGGAACAATATGAATACTGAGCTCCTCCAGGAGAAACTGCTCAGCCCCCATGATACCACCTTCTCTGCTTTGGATAACTTCATCCTACTTGAGGACACTTTGCCAAGTCAAAGTTGTAAAGACTTTGCCCTGCTCTTCCCCATGTGTAATTTTGCTGCCATAGGGAGATTGTAGCCTGGTTTACAATGACTGAAATCATCAAGCCCAGATTTTTTGACTGTTTAAGCCAACTGTTGCTTATCTTTTCATGGAGTGCTACAGGAGGCAAATGTCATGTTTAGTGTAGCATATAAATAATGATCTAAGTGTGATTAATAAATAAAATAGATCAAATAAGAAAGAGAAGGAGGAGACTAAGGAGGATAGAGAGCATTAGAAGGACCTCTGTATTCTTCTCAGTCTATTGGGATTCATCGCTAGGTCCTGTGGCGTTATCTTCAGGCTTTTCCCATTTATCCAGTTATTTGTAATCCCACCAAAAAACAGAGAAGTTCTATTTCCAAATTTTATGTGATGACTTTTGAAGAGAGAGTTTAAAATTCATTATGGGTGTAAAAATAAATCAAGCTGACAGAACGCTCAAATATACTCTGCTGCTTGGATTTATAATTGAAAAACACTCTGCTGCATGAAATGAGTGAAATAGAGCAGATGAACTAGCAGACAAGCAGGAGATCAGAATTAAACAAATTTGTGTAAATAAATCCCACCTAGTTATCAGATACCAGAAATTAATTTTCTCTGTATTTGGCCTTTCTGTCAGATAATGTGAGCAAATATTGGTTGGGAGTGGAGGTCAGAGGGCTTCCAGATTGTTTTATATTATTTATTTATTTTGGTTTCACTTAAACAGGCAGACAATAGCAAGGGTCTGTGCTAAGTTCTGGGATGAAAAGGAAGTATGAAAGTACATGTTTGATCATGATTCACAATGCTTTGGGCTGATGTTAAGGTTTAGGATCAAGGCTGTCCACTAGACTTGTAACAGATGCTCTCTGGTAACCCTCCTCCTTCCCAAAGGGGAAAAGAAAGGGAATAGAGGAAAGAAACAGCGATTAGAAAAGGAAACTAGAACAGCTTTAATGAAAATAATATTAGTAAAATGGTATATATACAAATATATACAAAAACAGTATATCACGCATATACATACACACACACACACACACAATGCTGTGGAGCAGGCACTGTGGAGGGATGTCCCAGGCTGGAGTCAGCGGCAAATGGGAATGGGATTCAGGACCTGGGTTCTGGAACTGGATTCAGAAACATGTGGATTGTGATCGAAGGCTCAATGGATGGAGTCCTCCTCAGACACCAGACATTGAAGAAGAGAGCTTGACTCTCATGACCCCTCAGCTTTATACTGAATATGACATATATGGGATGGAATCCCTTGTTGGTCAGTCTGGGGTCACCTGTCCTGTCCGCTTCTCCCTGCAGGTGCAGCCTTTTACTTTCTACATCCCCAGTGTGGTACACAAGATCCAGCAGTGACCTTGGTCTGCACACCAGTCTTTGGTAGTAACTCTAAACATCAAGCTTTATCCCAGCTGGAAGCAGACATTGTCTGAAAAGACATGTTGTTAACTTCAGATAGTGCAGTTAGTTAGAAGAACTAAGCTGAAGTAAAATCACTGAACAAAACTAGTTCTGTTCTAACTCAAACAATGACATTCCAACGCTTATTCCATGCCATTTACATCATATCCATCACTATGTTATCATTAGTTTCTAAAGAAAAATTCATTTAATTCATGATTGTGGATCTCTACCTATCATAGCAGTCTCTCAGGGCAGGAAAACTGTAACGGAATTAATTGCGCTTCATGCCCACGGGTTGCAGGTTCACCTCAGGATGTTACTCAATGAATCTGTCTCTTCTCATCACCACTATGCCATTCTGAAAGATACTTATTGAACACTGTTACTTTTATGTAATTAACATTATACAGCTTTAAATCAAGTATTCTCACACAGAGTTAAATTCCCTTGAGGTCACACATTGTACTTCACCATCTTTCATCATCACACACCAAGTATTTCCAGGTCCTTGACTGAAAGCAATCCCATGAATGGGTTTGCCTTTGCCCAAAGCAGGAAAAACCCACACAGTTCTCCTGATTGAGCAAGACTAGCTTGATTGATGGATCCTCTGGTGTTATCTAACCAGGTGGCTTGGGCTAAGTGCTTGTCCCAGTTTTTAAAAGTGCCACCCACCATTGCGTTCAGTGTAGTTTTTAACAGTCCATTGTATCATTCAGCTTTCCCCAGAGGCTGGTGCATAATAGGGTACATTATACACCCACTTAATGCCCTGCTTTTTGGCCCAGTTGTCTATGAGGTTCATTTTAAAATGTGTCCCACTCAATTCTTTCTGGAGTACCATGTCACTACAAGATCTGTTTTTAAAGGCCCAGGATGGTGTTACAGGTGGTGGCATGAGGTACAGGATATGTTTCCAGCTATTCTGTGGTTGTTTCCAACTTTGTAAGCACTTAGCACTTACCCAGATGGTTTGAGGGAGTGTGATATAATCAATCTGCCAGCCCCACCCCTATACTTAGATTTTGACCACTGTCCCCCCCATACCATAAAGGCTGTAACCATTTCACTTGTTTGACTGCAGCCCATGTTTCACAATTGTGGATAACTAGGGCAATAGCATCCATATGTAAATCCACCCCTTGGACACCAGCCCATTTGTACATTGAATCTTTTCCCTGACATCCTGAAGTGTCATGGGCCCACTGAGATAAAATCAGTTTACTTTTATGTTCCCAGTCTTAAGTCTGTCTGGAATACTTTAGCAGCTTGATCCATGGCAGTAATATATTGCCACAATGTGTCAGCCCAGATGGGTTTACCTCTGTGCTTCCAGTTACTCTATTTCCACTTTTATAACCACCCCTATGGGGCATCTGCTGCCATCCATGAGTCAGTGCAGAGACAGAGTGCTGGTCACTTTTCTCATTCAGCAATGTCTAAAGCTGGCTGGATGGCTTTTACCTCTGCAAAATGACTTGAATCACCTTCTCCCTCAGCCACTTCTGTGATTCATTATGTGGGACTCCACCCACCTCCAATGATTTCCTAGAAGACAACATGATCTGTCAGTAAATATAGCTTATAATTTTCTTATAATTTATTATATGGTGGTGTGCCTTCAGCACTTGTCATTACCTGCTCTGGTGGCTTTCCAAAGTCTTTACCTTTTGGCCAGTCCATGATCACTTCTAAGATTTCTGGACGACAGGGATTTCCTGTTTGAACTCTTTAGGGGCTGACCTCTAGTCTTCCCAGGTGCTTTCTGCCAAAGACCATTACTGTCAGCTGGGGTTTAGAGCACATTTTTAATATTCTGTCCTATCTGAACTGGCCCAACGGCTACTGCATGCACAATTCCTCATTTCATCTGTTCAAAGGCCTGTTTTTGTTCAGGACGCAAATTAAAATTGTTTTTCTTTTGAGTCACTTCATAGAGAGGCTTTATAATCTGACTGTAACCAGCAGTGTGCATTCTCCAGAAACCCACAGAACCTAAGAAGACTTATGTTTCCTTTTTGTTAGTTGTTGGGCACATCACGGTTATTTAGTTAAATGTGTCCATTGACATCTCACAATGCCCATCTTGCCATTTGATTCCCAAACATTTGATCTGAAATGCAGATCCCTTGACCTTGCTTGTTTTTATGACAAAATGAACATCTAAAAGAATTTAAAATATTTTCTTACATTTCAAAAAAACTTATTCTCTGTTTTACCCTACACAATGATGTTGTCAATGTATTGTAATCCCCAGTTTACTCAAGTTCGATCTGGGTCAAGTCAGTGGCAAATGGTGGTGCTTTGTTTCCAACCCTGAGGCAGTCAATTCCAGGTGTATTGGACACCTCTCCAGGTGAAAGCACACTGAGGCCTACAGTCTGGTGTTATAGGAATAGAGAAAAAAACATTAGCATTGCCAGTGTTAGCATACCTCAGTCACTGCTTGTGACTCCAGTTCGTACTGGAGTTCTAATATGTGTGGTATACTAGCAGTCATGGTTGCTGTAACTTCATTCAGTCCACTGGTAATCTCCATTCCCCATTAAATTTTCAATCTGGCTATATAGGACTGTTAAAGGGTGATCGAGTTTTGATGGTTCAGCTTCTGGATAGGAGCTACAGAGTCTCCATGGGTACAATATTGTTGTCAATGTGCTGTATCAGTAGCAACTGGCACCTTTTGATCTTCAATCGTCATCCACCACAGAGCAGCAGACTCCTCTGAAAGTTTAGACAGTCCAGTCATCTGTTCAATGTCCTCATCCTCTACAGCTGATGTACCAAAGATTCATCAATACCCTTTTGGGATGTACCTTTTCCTGTGGAAGTCAATGCCAAGGATGTACGGGGGGGGGGGGGGGGGGGCGCTCTCGGCCCCTCACACACAAGAGCTCTTTCCACGCGGGTAGCCCGGAGGGGAGGGAGGGGCCTGGGTGCGAGCATGGCCTACGCACATCTGGACCACTCACTATACAGTGCCTTTCCCACTTATTCCCAGTTACGCTCACTTCAGCCTCCAATACAGCCAGTTCTTGAGATCCTCCCATCACTCTAGTAATAGTAACAGTTTCTGTCCCTTTATGATTTGATTGCAATAGGGTGCACTCTGCACCAGCGTCTACCAGTGCTCTGTATTTCTGTGGTTAAAATATGCCAGGCCCTCAAATCCACACAGACCAATGAAGTCTATTGTCCCCCTCCTCCACCCAGTTGGAGACAGGTCCCCTCTAATTCCAAGGGTTGTACCCACTATTGACATCTGGGTTTGTGGATTTCACCGGGTTCATATGGTTTACCTGTTTCACATGGTGTACACAGTTCACAGGGTGTACAGGGCTTACATAGTTCACTGGATTTACATGGTTCACAGGAATTACAAGGTTTATGTAGTTCACAGGCTTTGTATGGTTTACAGGATTGGTGTATACTAATGCACTACATTTTCATTCCCCCTACTCACATTTGTATCTAAGGTCCATGTACTTGGACCAGAGAACTGCTCACAGTAGACTGAAGCAACATCCCTTCTAGAAGAATTCTCTCTTCTCTTTGTTTTACCTTGTAAGTAGAGTATTCATGCCTGTAGGACAGAGTTAGGTTTTCCATCCCATCTACCAATTTTCTCTCCAAAATCATGCATG
Organism: Ceryle rudis; assembly: GCA_033439905.1. Classification (NCBI taxonomy): domain Eukaryota; kingdom Metazoa; phylum Chordata; class Aves; order Coraciiformes; family Cerylidae; genus Ceryle; species Ceryle rudis. The sequence continues at coordinate 27,919 of JAAGNO010001299.1, forward strand.
AGAGACCACAGGGTATGTTGTGACAGGTACTGCTCCTGTTTAACTGGTATGATAGGAGGACATCTTCTTCTGATGGCTTCAACATGGGTCTATTCAGGGGAAGAATAGGAACTATTCTCCCTCCTGTCTATTTTTTACAACCAGATTCTCAACTGATCTGTTGGTCTCCTCAGACAATCCCTCCAGAACTGACACTTGGGCCTGTAGGGGACCAGAGACACTGTCTTCATACTGTCGTACTCTGTGAGCCACCTCAGTCACAGTTTGTGCCTCACCATCTGTTCTCCAGATCATTGCTGACAAAGTGTGGGAATATGCTCATGGGGCACTCTGCACAAAATTCCTCGACATGTGTTATTGGCTTAGGATTGCATCAGGGTCTACTATTCGCCTGTGACCATAAATCACTTGTCACACAGCTAATTCTCTCAGGTACTTAATACCTTTTTCCATGGTTGTCCAATTCCCTGGGTGACATTCAATATTGCCCTTAAAGGGATACCTGGATTTTACGGCTGACAAGAGTTGTCTCCAAAGGCTGAGAGTGTTATTCTTTCTTGCAAGTGTTTGATCAACACCTTTGTCTCTGGTCAGGTATCCCAACTGCCTGGCTTCTCTATCATCCAATTCAATGGACTTGGCTCCCTTATCCCAGCATCAGAGCAACCAGGTGGTCAGTGGCTCACCTTCACAATGGCTATAGTCCTTAGATTTTGCAGCTCCTTCATAGATAAAGATTTGGTGCTAGCCTCTGTGTCTGATGACTCCACATCAGATAGGTTTGCTTTAGGAGGACCTGCAGAGTTGATCATCTGACCCTCAGTGAACTATTGAAGAACCTTCTCTGTCATCATCTGGGTGATCTGTATTTCTTAGGTGTTCCTTTCCAGTTGCAGGGGGATCAGGCTTCGCACTTGGTTCCGACTCATACTCCAATTCAGCTTGAGAAGGACTCTTTCTCTCTGACCTGTCACTGGGCATGGCTGTTTTCCTTGTTCTCTTTTCCTTACAGGGACAAATTGTGCCAATGAAGTGAGTTGGAACGGCCACAGTGGCTGTCAGTGTAGCTGCAGGGTTTGTTGCAGGAGTTGAAGCAGCTACATGCCTGTTATTGGCACTGGAATATCTTGAGGGCTTGTTGTGGGAGCTGGAATAGCAACAGTGCTCATTTTGGGATCTGGAGCAGTGGCAGGGCTTGCGGGGGCGGGGTGTGCCTCACAGAGTCTTAGTAGCTGCAGTGTCTGTTGCAAGGGCTTGTGGAGTGTGAATAGTTGCAGAGCATGTTCTTCATGTCAAAAAACCTTGTGGAGTCTGGATAGCTGTGGAGTGTGTCACAAAGCCTTGCAGACCCTGAGTAACTGCAGTGCTTGTTGCTGAAGAGGCACGCACTCTACAAGCTGAGGTGGCTGCTTGACATGTACACCTGCACTGATGGTTAATCCGATGCCACACAAAAAGAAAATGAAAAATTA
>JAAGNO010001300.1:0-14065 GCA_033439905.1 Ceryle rudis
GGAGAGAAGTCCCCGGGGGGATGAGGGATGCGGGGTGATGGAGGGTGTGGGGTGATGGAGGATGCAGGGTGGTGAGGGATTTGAGGTGATGGGGGTGCAGGGTGATGGGGCGTTCGGGGTGATGGAGGAGGAGTCTCAGCGTGTCCAGCACAAAGCTGGGTGCTGCTGCCCCTCCCTCTACAACCTCTGCTTTCATCCCAGCCCCGAAATTCGAAGGGAAAAGAGAATTGCACTTTTAGAACGGGAAAAAGCTGCAGGCAGCCCTGAGCCAGAGCCACGGTGGCCTGCCAGAAAACGGTGGTTCTTGAAACCGAGACAGTTTTGCCTTCACCTTGCCTGTCTCGCCACAAACTGCTGCCTTTCACGCTCACTTCACCCCTTCACACTCACATCACCAGGACTGGGATCCTCTCCCACCTGCAAGTGCATACAAATGTAGGGGTACAGTCAGGTCAGCGTGCGTGTGCACAAGCACAGTCGGTTGTGTGGCAATAGGTGACGGTCAGGAGTGGTTGTTCACAGGCTTCATACAGGTGGGAGGCTCAACAGGTTTGGGAACTGACTGGGTAAAAAGCATCTTAAAGATGCAAGATGAGTATCACGCCAGCATGGTGTGAAGTTAACAGAAGAATATCGTTTTTCACATGAAATGTGTTTTATTATATTTAGGTAACGCAAACTTCAGACCACAAACGGTAGAGCAGGAGTGAGATTATGACTCACAGATGTCAATTTACCGGTACAAGTGTTTAAAAAAAAAAAAAAAAGTCATTAGCAACCAGCTCTTGTGGTTCTCTCGCTCCGAAAGTCTTAACAGTCTCCGACACACTGGCGGAGACTGGGCTGCTCTGATCAAAGATGGGCTCAAATGAACATCCCGGCTGTAATGGGGGGCAGAGGGCAGCCATGTGGGACAGCCCCAGGGGTCCAAGGCTACTCCTAACCCATAGGATGAACCAGGGTCCTGCTTGTGAACACCACTGAAACCTGCAAACACACTGAAAGATGAGCTGCAGATGCAAACGTTGAAGCTCGGGATTATTTCGAGCTGCTTCAGCAGTGCCTTTCTCGGCCGCCTAAGGCATATTTATAGAAGGAAAGTTCATGTGACTAAAAGAAGCTGCGAGGTGCCGGGGCCAGAAATCGAGAGCCTGATTCTGGCTCGCACAAGCAGCCTATTTTACCCGAGTGGATAGCTCAAGATGCAGCCAGCAGGAAGTCTGAGAGCTGGCAAAGCCCAGCAGGCAGTTAGCTCCAGATGAAAGTTCATCTTTCAGGCACCTGACCCATCCACAAGCACTCACATTTCCAATTTCACAGGAACATTTCCAATGCTCCCAGTTTACTTGCAAGCTCAGTTATGGGCAACCTATTCCTGCAGCAGTGGAGCAGGACCAGTGACCTGCTGTGTGACCAACATATAACCTCCCACCACTGATTCCTGTGCGCTTTGGAGAACCTGAGCTGCGCTCAGGCAGAGCACGAGGCTTGAAACTTGGCGTGGGGGTGTCTTTGGTTTGAAACCTACCCCCAGGAATGAACCTGGAAATCCAAAAGTGGGAAAGCTTGGTCCCCATTGCCTCTCCCCGCGCAGGATAATGGGCTTGCACCTGCCTTTGGTTTGGGTTTCTTTCCCCTCTTCCCCACGCGGGATAGACAGCAATGATTGAAGGGAGAAACTAGAGAGAGGAGATTTAGCAGAACGTTCCCAGTTGAAAAGCAAAAGGAGATTCAGGAGAAACAGCTGCCTTTCTGCATGAACCCTTCCAGAGCAGCCTTGGGAAGAGAAACCCGATGCAGTTATCGCAGCCCAACAATCTTTCCCTTCCTACACCTCACTCAGTGTGCTGCAGACCCCGGGGCGAGCTTGCACTCAGGCAGGCTGCGATCCTGCGCCAGGGGAGAGCGTGTGGGGGTGTGTGCTGGTGTGGGGGGACCGGTGCACCTGCGGTCCCAACTGCATTGCAATGACCTGAGCATTCCCCGCTTAATTTGACGGTGCTCAAGAATCCGTCCCGCTCAGAGCGAGCGCAGCAAACCACAATCCCCAGCCTTGAACGGGAGAGGAAGAGCATGGTGAGGTCGCGGGAGCTCACCCAAGCACGTGCTGATGATGCCACGTAGGAGAAAGCTTTTGTGAGAAAAGATGGTCCTGGTGGGATTAAGAAGAGGCATCAGAGGAGGTAGTGGCTGCCCCTGCAGTGCCTTGTGCTTTAGCCTTGCTCCCGTGGGCCGATGCATTTGGTTCAGCCTCTCCTGCAAGTGTTGTGGTCTTGAAGACTGGCTGAACTCCAGTGCACCTGTAATGGGGCTCCTTCTCTTCTGAACCAGTACTAAGGCTCTAATAAAGGTCTTTCTCACAGCCTGTGTATTTTTTATTAGCAAAGACATGTATGCTTTTGGTATCCCAGCTCAGCCCTGATCTCACAAAGCTGATGACACTAAGGCACAGCTTGGGGCAGCATGGCTGAGGTGAAGCTTTGAGCTCCTCTGCTCCCCTGCCTCACACCCCCTTCATGCTCCTCCAAACTTTGGTTTCATTTTGCTTGTGCAATGTATGGCAGCCCCTACGTGCGGGGAAACCAGAAACGCTTCCAAACGTAGCACCAGGACAAAAAAGCCTCGAAGTGGAGGCAAAGAATAGAGAAGCTGCAGACAGAGATTTCCTCCCAGGGCAGCTGAATCCTTCCATCAAACTCAACTCCGTCCTTGCAGCCGCCTTAATTTGTGTTCACTTCAGAGCCTGCAACATGAAAGCCCTGGCTCTGAACTCCAGCTGAGCCGCTCAATGGCTCAGTGTTCGCAGAAGGCATGGAAGGAATCCATTGATTAGTTTCTTCAGCTGGGATGTGACCATTTGGAGTCCAAGACCTGCCAAACATGACTTCGCCTCAGCAACTGGTTCCTATTTGCTGCTTACAGGCTTTAGAAAAATCTTTCCTCTTCCACATCCAAGTCTCACTCTCCTTTTCCATTCTGTCGTTATTCAGCGTTAATATCTATATGGGCTCTCTCCTGTCGAGGGAGGATGCTGAGTTGCAAGGAACAGCCCTCCTGCCATTAATATAGCCAAAAGATTTTGCTGCTGAGCGGAGATAACCATCTGCCCTCCCTCCACAATGCAGCCGGCCTGTTTTTCAACAGTTTGGAACAAAGAAAGGACGGGCAGTAATGCCACATTGTTCCCAGGGACGCCTACTAACCTTGGTTTAAAAGAATAATAATTATTATTCATTCAGCATCAAGGAAAGGTATTACGAGACCAGAGCCTTTGCCGTGGTTTCACGTGCGGGCAGGACTCTTCCATGACCTCTCTGCTAGTTGGGGCCGGCTCTTTCCCTTCAGCAGGGCCAAATCTGCTCCTGTCACGGCCCTTTTGCCAATGGGCAGCTGCTGGATCTCCTCCAGATGTTACAGAACCGAAGCAGCTTCTCCTCTCCCTCAGATTTACTCATTTTCATTGCAGTAGGCTCGGGATTAGGTGTTACTGGTAGTCTGGAGAAGGAGCTATTCCTAGCACTGCTGCTACCAACTGGTGTCCACCTCTGGGGTGAAACACAGTGGCTACGTAATAAAGGGGAGTGACACCACCCAACTGGTACGGGCAGGAAATGAAGAACACCATACCCAATTAAAACTGCAGGGGGATATTTATGGCAGAATGTAATTAGCCAAATTGGAGCCTTCCCCAAAAGTGCCATGGGATTTTTAATGACCGCAAGCGGTCAGGGCTTGGGGTTTGATGTTTTGTCACATAAACAATATCCAGAGGGCATGAGGTAAAAAATCAGGAGCAAAGGGGAAGGGAACAAAAAAAAAAAAAAAAAAAACAACCAAAGAAAACCCAAAACAAAACAAAACAAAAAGTGGTGCAATTCCAGGGAGAAACGGAGACATGAAAGGATTTATCGTAAGGGGGACATTGTTGGACTGAGCAGCAGCCACCACTCCAAGAAAGGAAAGAGCAGGGAGGTGGCTCTGGGTGTGGATGTGGCGCTCAGCAATGAGAGGAAAGAGCAAGCAGCTGCCATGACCATTCCCCAGGGAGATACCTTTCCTGGAATTTAAAATGATATGAGAAATTCTTTCAAGCTGGGAAGTGTTTGAGTGAGTTGTTTTACGCTGGTAAAAAGAGGCCGGGTGAGTAGTCCCGGTGTGTCCTGGTTAGTCAGCATGTCCTGTGTGTGCCCCACAAGCTGTCTCAGCTCTAGCATTTGAGGCCAGGAGGTGACGACCATCATGAAAGGGTTCGCTCCTCGGTGACCTAGATGGCTGTGGCCTCAGGGGTCCCCTCGCTGCTCCACACTATAGGGCTGGAGTCACGGCAAGTCCCTACTCTCCTAAAAGCAAGTTTCTGTTCACGCTGGGGAGATCCAGCTTCAGGCTCCTGCTCAGCCCCGAGCCACCACTGCCACAATACCCTCCTCTGATTGCCCTCCGGGAGTGAGCAGAGGAAGCCGCCTCCGAGCCTCCCTGACTCCTGCTCTCATTAACTTCCCAGCAGAAATGGCTCACAAAAGCATCTTTGTGGCCAGCTAGGAGTCAGGACCCCAGCGCGCACGCAGCCCAGCATGGCTGCGAGGGAGGGACACGCTGTAGGTGCCTCAATCAACAGTCTCCTGAGCTGCTTGAGCATCTTCAAGTGCCTCCAGCTATTGGTTTCCCAGAGGTTTCCTGCTGATTCATAACCTGATTAGCTAATCTGGGCTCGAGCAATGTAATTCTGCCTTGAATTTCGTTGGCGGGGGGTGCTGTCACTCACTGGTTCCCCGGCTGGAAGAAGTGGCTGGATGGAAAATCCTCGTAAGCTGTTCTGCAGCGCTGTTTGCTCGCCGTACATTTTCCCTCTCCTCCTCAAGTAACAGCACTGAGTTCTTGGTAAGTATAAGCTGAGGATTTTTGCTGTTTAACTCTTGATATTCGCAACGATTGTGAACGTGCACAGGCCGTAGACATCAAACCTCATCTGTAGGACCTCTTGTCTTTGGTCAGAGCTCTTGGGCAGCCTCCCTCATAGTGGAAACAAATACAGCCAGCTCAACCTTAAACAACACATCTCTGCTCGTGACTTCACCCTTGGCATTCACCCGTCTCTGGTGACCCAATTTCCTGAGATCCCCTTCCCTGGGACACAGGTGAGGGATTCCAAAGGAGCGGGGATGGGATCATTGCTGATAAAGCAGATCTGGATGGCTAGACTGTATTCATTAACACTTCTCTGCTGCTCTTTTGAAATGATCTTTAGAAGACCCCATTTCCACCAAAACCACCCCTCTCTGCTTCAAGAAACACCAAGTAAGAGCCACGTTTTGCTTTCATGAAGGTGCCAGCAGCCACGCAAGCACCACCCAAGGAAGGTCAGTCCAACACCAAGCTCTAGTACACAAATTCACAGCCTAAGAAACAGCAGCCACCACAAAAACATGCTTGTGTGCAGCCGGGTGGAAGCGGTCACTTGACTGTGATGATCCCCGGGTTAGCACTGTGGCCAGGCCTGAGGAGTTCAAGAGATGGAAGTTTAACTCCTGGTCAATATTTCCATGTGACCTCTTACAAACCTTTGTGCCTCCACCCCCTTTTTTGAATGAAACGACTTCGCAAGGGGCTGGGCACATCCGTGTGGCAGTTCCAAAGAAAAGCTCAGGGGCTTGCGACCGTGACAGTGTCTCGCCAGAGAGAGATTGGAGGGGAAAGCTCAGGAAAGAGAACTGGGATTCCCATCCTTTGTCACGCAGGACCCTGGGAGGCACAGCCACTGATCCAACAGCCCAGACCCCTCCAGCCCAAACCAGTGTCCCACAATGACCATGAGATCACAGGTGCCCACAGCCCATCTATGGAGAGAATCTGGCGATGGGCACCATTACTCCACGTCTACCACGCCCTCAGCAAGGGAACTACAGGATGAGACCCACGCTAGCCCCAAAGTTGCCCTCCCCAGATAGGCTCTGACAGCAGAGAAACCCCTTCCGCCTTCAACATCGTGCCAGGGATGAAGGATTCGCCTGCATTACGTGTTTCTAAGAGGAAAAAAACCCTCGCTCGGTGCTGGAAACCTCCTCGCTTGCGATTGTCTCCGCTTGGCAAGCCAGCCCGGTCGTGAATAAACGACAGCGCAATATTCCTCTCTACACGTGTTTGGGTTTTTCGGGGTGGTTTTCTTGGACGGCGATCCTGGCTCTGCAACAATACCCGTCTTGTTCGGCCCCGCGCTACAGAGCAGGCTTGAATAGATCTGTCTAAAATTATAAGCGGGCAGCCCCTGGGCTCCGAGAGATCACAGGCCACATGCTGGGGCTGAACAAAGCCTCTGCTATTTCCTAACAATTAGCCCAGCTAAAAGGACATCTATCTCCTTCCATTAGAGCCACCACGTGCCTCCCAGTCGGTCCATTGTAAAGCTAATTAAATAACACGCCTCTTCTCCCCATGAGGGTCTCCTGATTAGTTCGCCTAGGTCCTAAATCCTTGCTGGTGTCAATGGGGAAGAGACAGCTGGTCAGCAGGGGCCTGTGACTTCAGTAGAAGCATGGTCACCCATCTACAGCTATCATCATCATCATCATCACCACTGGTTTTTTGATTATCATCCAAAAGTTCTTGATATCCAAAGGGGCTCAGCACATCAACCGCTTTGCTTCTCTACCCTTTTTCCCCCACCCCGCTGCCTGCAGCAGAAGCTGTGAAAACGGCTGATTGATTGATTTATTTGTTTGTATTTGTGCTTTGCTGGTAGTTGGAGGAAAAAAAGCAGACATAAATATTTTTTCTAAATGTGTTCCTGGTCGATGCAAACCAGTTTGGGTTGGTTTGTTTTGGGTTTGGTTGGTTTTTTTTTTTTTTCACACAGGGCTAAAACAGCAAAAAGGAGAATAAACAAGGAAAATGGTGCGTCATCCAACCTGAGCTGAAACTTTCTAGTTTTGCACTTTCAAAATGGGAAAAAAAACCAAACCAAACCCCAAAAAACCCCAACCAAACCAAAAAAAAACCCACAAAAAAATCCCCTCGATCTTTAATAAATCCTCTTTTTGCTCAATTAGTTCACCTCTTTGAAGAGGATCCTGTGGGAGGGGTAGGTCTCGGGTGTGCATGAGCTCAAACAAATCTCCCTTTTTAGCCAGGAAGCCCAATTCGTGTTTTAACATCATGAGTGAGATGAAATAAACCATAGAATGTTTGGAGTTCCCTTCCAATCTGCAAATTCATTCAGAGGATACACCAAACATCTGCGAGGTCCAGAGCATTGCTTCAGGGAGCCCAGAGGCCACTATAACCCATCATCCATCCCTGGAAGAGGTGGACGCAGCTCTTCTTCAACATCCAACCTGCTCCCTCTCAAGCCAAACACCATAACCAGCTTTTCTTTCCATCAACCTATCCCAGTTCTTCTGGGTGAGCTACGTTTGCATCACCAGCCTCACACAACAGCCATGGAGCTGCTAAATCATTCCAGATGTTCGACACCTTTTCTCACACGCTCCCAAGACCCGGAAGAAATACAGTTTCCTTCTGCCAAGTCTAAGTTGCGAATATCCCCTTTACCCCCTTTAAATCATTATTTAACACCCTTGGCTCTTTAAATCATCATTTTCATACCAAAAGAGCATGGCTGGAAAGCTGGGAAGGTGGATCAACAGATTAATGAGTTGATTTCCTGTGGACCTTCAGCTCCAGGCTTGAAACAGCTGGACCTGCCGCTACGGACAGAGCTCCATCCCCTCAAGGAAAACAAAAAGACCCCATTCCCTCGGTGCTCATGGTGGGGAGACAGTGGGAGGAAGGACACGGGGGAGGAGGAGGCAGAGCTTGGTTTTGTTCTACCGGGTTTTCCAAACCCAGGAGCTGCCTGTGCTGCTCACAGCCATCCTGGGTAGCAGCTGTTGTTGGAGCCCGGGTGGGAAAATACTGGGAAGCTTCAGAAATGCATCAGGACTTGCCAGGAAATATATAATTGTGTGTGTGTGTGTGTGTGTGTGTGCACGTCCATAGGGGTTTATTGGAGGATCAACTCACTGCCCGTTGCTATTGAAACCGTATTTAACACTACGCTCAGGAAATGCAAATGTTTTACATCAAATCATCAGATTTTACAGGGGTCTATCAACAGGGCCAGGTAAATCATCAGTAAAAGATGTGACATGACCCACTTAAAGACCTAAAAGGGGCAAATAGAAGAGGCAAACCCAAAACTCAGTTGGAATGTCACCCAGGAGAGTGCTACTCAGCTTTCTGGCTACTTTCAAATGCCCACAGCCAGGTCTGGCTGCTTCTCTCATCGCAAACCTACTGAAAAAAAAGGGTAAGAGCCAAGAAAAAGTTGTCTTCTGTTAACCGCCTGCCTCCCCTCACCCAGCTCGTGCCCTCGATCCCAAAGCTATGGGAAAGGCTCCACAAGCCACTTGATTAATAAGAGCCCAGGGGGGAAAAATCGTTTATATAACCTCGACTTCTCTAAACTTCCTAAGTGCTTTAGAAAGTGGCTGCCCTGGAAACCCAAACTGGAAACGAAAAATATTATCTCTTCCATTTATAAACATCTCCGGCGCTAATGAAGTGAGGAGCGGCAGCAATGGGGAGGGGAGCGTTGAGATGCCCTTGGCAGGCGTGGGAGAGCCCCGATAAAACCGTTTCGTTTCAGGTGGGTGTAAGAGCGGAAAGTCCTCCCTCTGTGGTCTGGTGCCACTGGAGCTGCTGAGCGCAGCACTGGGAGGCCCCCGGGGAGGGATTTCAGAAGATGGACGGTTGTGGAAGGATCTGCAACGCTAAACTTAGGGGCAGACTGACAGCCTTGCTAGGTGGGGGGGAAGGAAGACAGGGTGAAGTGAAGGAGGCAAGGGGAGATGGATGAAACCTTAAAAACCAGTTCCCTGAACTCGAAGCTGTGGGTCAGGTGAAGAGTCACGTCCTGGTACTGGAGAGACAATCAGTCCGTACGACGCACGCGTATTTTATGCACAGACCACTCAAGGGAGCACGTCTGTTTGCACCCGTCCGATCTAAACAAACACAGGAATGATCCGGATGAAGCTCTTGGCTTCAACCACCCTCTGCCCCACAGCGCCTCAGCCACATATCTGAATCAGAAAGCCACCAGAAGTGCAGATTAGCCCAACTTATTTCTCCATTTTCTTTCCATGTTGGCATTTCCCACGGAGATTTGTTTTTACGTCAACAGAGCCAGCACCAGAAAACGCTGAGTTTTGGCTGGAAATGTTTGGATTTCATTTTGACAAAATATTGATGATTTCCGCAGAACAATCTGTCACTTTTGGCAGCAACAAGAAGGAAAGTTTGAGGAAAAAAAAAGAAAAAAAAGATGCCGTATTTCATCTAGATAGGGGACTTGAGCTGTCACCCAGCCTGGAATGCGGCACAAGTGGAAGGCAAAGGAGGCTACTGGGCTGCCTCATTATCCTGTCATTTTAATTACTGCAAAGCAAGGGAAACTGCTACTACTTTCGTGTAGTAGCTGGATAGAAACACAACCAAAGCTGCCAGACAAAGGAAGCATCTGGTCTCCTGGGGTTAAGCAGCAACTAGATGCAAAGCAAGGGAGGAGAAGGTCTGATATCTCTGGAGACATTTCACAGGAGATGTAGATACCCCAAGGTTGCAGCATGGCAAAGAGCTGGTCCAGGGCAGGACTGAGATGCCAGCTTCATTTCCATCACTACCTTCCATAATTATTCATGCCTTTTGAGCTTGCAAATCTGGGTTGAAATCTCCCCCGCACAGGCTCTTCTGTGAGATGCCTGGAACTGACCAAATTAGAAATGTTCCACGAACAGGCTCCCTTGGGGCATCTCCTTCTTTTTTTTTTTTTTTTTCCTATTCTACCTCAGCGCTGACATCAGTCTGGCCAAAACGAGTGGAGTGCCCTCTGGCCCCCCTTGTACTTAGGATGTGGAGAGTGAATCATGCAAGCCAGAGAAGAAAGGTATTTCTGACTCCTGAAAAATACTTGCTGATGAGTTAAGGAGAAGGTTTTTGGGCCAGCTCTTCCTAGAAATCAAGTCTTTGCTTTGGTGGAGAGAGTTCTTTTGCTCCATCCCATTTGTGTGATGGGAAGCACAAATATCTCCAAGGGCTTTTGCCACCCCATACGGCCCTGCTCACACAACATGAGCCATGTCAGCAGCCTCATTTCCCTTTCCAGGAAGGCAAGTCCTGCCAGGAACTTTATTATATTGCTTTTTGGGGTGTGTGCCCACCCCCTCCATGGCTAAAATCGATGGCAGCATTCCCACTGAGTGTGTTGAAGCCAGCCCTGTTTTCCACAGGCTCACCAGAGGCTTTGGGGGTTTAAAGGCTAGATCCTGTCCTTCAAACCTCACCTCCCCTGGCAGCGTTGCAGAAGAAGAAAAAAATGCCCGAAGAGGAGCCCCACATCAGAGGTTTCCAAAGGCAGCTCCCAAAGATTGGACCCTCACTGCTCACGCTGCTCACGCTGCCTGAGAATCTCTTTTGTAAGCGTTAATGCCAAAAATAAGCCCGCATGCAAATTCCACCCACCATCCCAAGCTTTTCCCACCCCTCACTCGAGTCATTTGGAGGCTGCAAGTCTCCCATGGCTCTTCTGCAGAGAAACCCTCTTCCCAACGTCCACGCACGACCTCATTAGCCCTGCCTGCTGCCAGGAACCAGCTGCACAGAGACAAACTCTATTTTATCCATTGTGAAAGAGCCAACAATTGACCCGCTGCAACTTTTTCAAAGCCTATTGATACAAAACCCCAGAGGGGAAGGTCCATCCGGTGGGCTGTGTAAACTTCAGCACGTGTTGAGCAGCTTCAAGGGCTCACCCACGCTGGCAGCTCGGTGTCGCTTAAGACGACTCATTTTTTTTTTGCTTATGATATCAAGCACTTGTACAACACGGTTCTCCAGGGACTTCCAGCCGCTCGCCTGACCTCAATGAATTAAGCAGTGCAATAAAATGTGCAATGAATTAATCATCTGCATCTCCAACGTGAGAAACTGCTAGGCAGTGGCTCACAGGCAGCCTTTTGAGTGATTTAGGCGTCTCACTCCAGTGGAAGCCAGTGGGGTTTAGATGCCTAAAGACTTTCTGTGAAGTGAGGTAGCCAAGGTCTTCCAAATCCCAGACGTAAGACCCCATAATTTCATCCAGATCTCCTCAATCTTCTGTTCTCATCCCTGAGAAACCTTCCTTCATAAAAAGACCCCAGATGCTGGGGAGGAACCGCCAGGCCCTGGAGCTCAGGTGAATGAAACCACCCCACAGTCTGGGGCTGTTGCATTGTACAGACCAGGCGTTGCAAGGTCCTTTCAGTCAAATGGTTGATTGCTGCAAAGTAGGAATGAAGAGGAGAGATGCTAAAGGAGCAGTGAGGGAGCACAGACTCCATATGTCCCCCCAGGAGCTCCAGACAAGGAGAAAGTTGACGTGCAGAGAGCACACTGCGTTTGAGAAAGCTCAGCCCTGGGGTGCTGTGAAGAGGAGGAACCATTTCCATCCACCATTAACAGCAGGAGCAGCTCGAGCTTATTTCCATTCAGTTTTAGAAAGGGAGCAGAGAGATGCAATCCCTTACAGGGCTTTCAAAGAATATTCTTCCTAATCCTGTCCTTGTGTGGTTCTGGGCATGGTATTTCTCCTTACCACTCTCCATCTCTCCAGCTTGCCCATAAGCTCCTTGAGCTGCATGGGGCACAGGACAGCCCAATCCTCCCGGAGGTGACCGTGTGTTAGGAATAAACACACACACACAAAAAAAAAAGACAGACCATCCTAAGACGAGTTGCTCCCCCTGCCCAAATGCCTGACAGCCTGGTTTCTCAGACTGAAGTGATGCAAATAGCTCTGATAAGGTTCAGATAAAGTATCTGAGCTCTCCAGGGCTTATCTGAGCTGAACACCAACTCCAGAAATTCTGAAATTTGCCCTGTGGGACTTTCTCCATAGAGCCTGATTTCCATCTGAAGCCTCGACCTCCAGAGGCTGCAGGAACAGCTACTGCTCAAATGCATTCTTGAGATAGCAGGGTGGGAGGGGGCAGGTCTGCAGCTCCCCTGGCAGGCGCTATCTGGGGCTTTGCCTTCTGGTGGGAATGTTGCAAGAGTGCTGGTGGCTCGAGGAACTGGTGATGGCACCTTTCACCGCCAGCGCTTACGCCGTAACAGATGAGGTAAAACCTTCACTGGTGGTGGCAGCAACAAGAAGATCACTTTCCCTTGGCTACAAAGTGCCCCGTGCTGGCTTTTCCTTTCAGCCCTCTTCTTCTTCAGTCACCACTGAGGGAAGGATGGTGGGAGAGCACCGGCTTAGGGCACCATGCTGTGAACTCCGCCACAGACCTTGGGCATGGTGCGAGGATTTGGGGGTTCCAAAGCAGCTGTTGGAGGTGGGTGCAGAACCCACGTGGGCTTCTCAGAAAATCTCAGCCTGGCAGGACGTAAAGGGAGTCAGAAGTCATGTCGAGGAGCTCTGAGAAGACCCAGGAATGGACAATCTCTGATAATCATTTACGTGATAAATGTTGGTGCTGAGAGATCCAGCCCTTCGGAAACACAGAGAGCTGCAGTGGGCTCAAAATATCTGAGACCTGGTAGCCAGCAGCCATTTATAGCATGCAACTCAGACTGCGAAAGGAGCCGGGGGAAGTCCAAGGCTGAGCTTAGAGAGGGGAAACTGAGATCTCTTTGTAAAGCTGGTACAAAGGGCCTGTTGGCTTCGCTTACTCTTGGACTGGAGTTATTCTGGAGGAGCATCAAGGGTCTCCCAACTTACAGCCAGATCCCAGATGCTGGGTGCTCTATAAAAGGAGTAAAAGGCAGCAGGAAGGATTCCTCCCCAGAGGGTTTGCAGCCAAATAATCAGTAATCTAATCATTTATACACCTAATGCAAATCTAGCAAGGATGAAAAAAAAAGAGCTTGCTTGAAAACCACCCCAATCTCGCTGATTCAAGCAGAGAAAGATTTCCTCTCTGTAGAGGTTTGCAACCATCAGGCAGCGTTCTCAGGCAAGAACGACGATGAAATTCTATAGGACGGCTCATAAACCATAGAACAAGAAAAAAAAAAAAAAGACTTCATTTCCTACTAAAAAAATTCCCCACGGCTCATTCCCAACGGGCAACCGTGCCAAAGGGCTGCTGCAGAGTCCCGGCTCCCCTTCCGCACCGGCGCTTCACCCTGGCTAAAACCCAGGGCGTTGGGGAAAAGGCGTTGGGCAGGCTGCGGGCCCCGCGCAGCTCCCCGGAGCTTGGCCGGGTTGGCAGCACCAGGGTTAACCGTGCCGGCGCCCCGTAATGCAATGATTTCTGGTTTATTTCAGCAGGGGAAGTGTGGCCCGGCCTGATTAGCCCAATGGTTTCCTCTTTTCCCATAACCTCCAGACCCCCATGGCCTAAGTGTTTACTTTCTGAAATAAAAAATCTGCTAGTGTTTTTCTTTTTTCGGGGCATGTGTATTTTGGGAGGATTCGGGGGGAGGAAAGTGGAGAGGGGGAGTTGAATGGGATGGGAGGTTTGCATACACCTCCCTTCGCTCTCCCACCCCTCACCCCCAGCTCCTTTCCAGCTGCAACCTCTGAGCTGAGACTTCTGGCTTCAATGTGAGAGAGAGAGAGAGAGAGAGAAAAATGTATTAATGAGAGAGTTCAGCCTCTTGCTTCAGCAGCTATAAACACAGTGAACATCTGGAGGGAGAGAGAGGTGCTTCATGCTGCCAGGAGCTGAAAGAAACAGGCTGTTTTCAGGGTCCCAGCCCTTCGCGCTCCCCACGTTCCCCTCTGCTTGCCCTGGCACCACCCAGCCAGCCCTGGCCATCCGGACAGTGGCTGGCCTGACTTACAGAGGGATCAATTCCACCCCCAGACCATACCAAAACATCTGCAGCCATCCTCAAGGCACCACACGAAGCCCTCAATGGACTGTTCTTAGTCCCTTTCCTCCCTGACTCAATATCAAGTTATTCCTCCCCCATGGCATCCTGAAGTTGCCAATGCTGATGATTTCCATAGAATCCCAGACTGGTTTGGGTGGGAAGGGACCTTTCAAGCTCATCTGGTCCAACCCCCTGCAGGGAGCAGGGCCAT
>JAAGNO010001302.1:0-57221 GCA_033439905.1 Ceryle rudis
ATTATTCATTTCCTCCCTTTCTGACATCTCAGGTATAAAAAAAGAAGGCAGGTGTGAAGGTTAAGAGCAATCAGTCTATGCTCAATAACAGAGGGAAAAAAGAGGAGTGAAATTATATATTATTAGATCATCTTCAGTTGCCCTCTCAATGCAAAGAGGAGCAGCATTAGGAGACAGGGCAAGTTTAAAAACCTGTAAATGGCTCCAAAGGAACAGAGCTCACTGGGGGAGGGAGAAGTGTTACTGTTGAACAGGTTACATGCCAGGAAATCTTAAAGTTTAGAAGAAAGTTTAAGAAGGTGGGTTGTTGGTTTTGTTGTGGTTTTGGGGTTTTTTTGGTTTTTTTTTTTTAGAAAAATATCTTTAGAGAACTATACAAATGGGTCCATATTCTGTTTCTCTGCACGTGGGTTAACTAACCTATAATAAACCCTCCCCCATCAACACAACATGCACAGAGCAAGAGTCCCAAGCACACACTTTGGAGTTAAGACAAGCACCAAGCAAGAAATAAAGGAGGCAGATGCTAACTGTGCCTTTTGTGCATTGGCCCAGGAGCACGTCACAGGATCAAGATAAAAGCACATCCAGAACTCAGCCAGAAATAACCTTGTCCAGGGGAACAACCATGGTTAAGCTTTAGAAAAAAAAAAAATATAATAATCTGTTTACCTATTACCAAACAGCTCTATTATTAGCCAGTTACTGAGAGGTAGCTCAGAGCAGCAGTGCTTGCTGGCTTGACTATTATAGCTTAATATTTCAGGGCCTACTAATGGGAGATGAATTCATGTACAGGAAATTGGATGCAATTAGAGTAATTTTAGAAGTAGTTCAGAATGGAACTGACCTTTGCTTTCACATGCAGGGGTCCAACAGATATTATATTTAAAGTTATTTGTTGTAGAAGAAAGGTTTTGTGTTTGCAAGTACTTTGCTCGCAAAGAAAAGCACAATGTGAACTAAGGTTTAGAGAATAGGACTTAAAAATCCTAAATTCTAATCTCATCTTTGTCATCAACTCAGGGTGGTGGTAATTTTGCCTTTCTGTGACTCATTTTACCCAACTTCAAGGCTTGGATGACTCACCAATTCCTTGCAGCTCCTGAATATACTCTTCTTTTTATTTGACACTTCCCTTATTTGGTGTTGATACCTTCACAGCACTTACAGGCAATTATCAGTTTCCACGGAGAATCCACCTTGCAAAGTCAGCTGAGCAGTCTGGTGGGAAATCAGGTCATTCCAGTGGGCAAGTTCCTTTAGGATAAATAACAGGGGTCTTTTCCAAGGCTGCTTTCTACAGCTGATACACAAAGCAGCCCTTAGTATCTGAAAGGCTTACCCTTGTCTTAAACAGCACTAGCATTTGGGGGGTGACTTTAACCAACACAGCCACAACTGGACACCTGTTGTTTGCAGCCAGTCAGAACTGGATGGATATCAAAACCAACTTGCATTGCATTTTCAAGCTTATATATCTTCCCTTTTCCTCTGCTGTTTCGTGCAGCCTGCAGTGCTCCCCAGTCATCTGTCTAACCTCAGGGTCTGCAGCTACCAGTCAAAACTCATGGAAGTCTGGCATCGTGGGCTTAATACACAGAGTGCTTATTTTAAACACAGACTGATGGCTTTTCTCCTAGATAATGATGATTGATTCTGTTTTCCATCCTTTGTCAAAGCTCAGCACATGCCTAGAATTTTAACTAGTCTTTCTTATGATACTTCCATGCATCCATCTGTTCCTCTGGATCTCTCTCATTCTCCTCCTTTAAATAATGAACTTTGCTACACTCAGAACAATCTATTAATAAATAACAATCTGAGAGATTACACAAGCCAATTAATAGTAAAGCAGCATCAGGAACTGAAGTGATAGATGGCACTGAATGGCAGAGGTGTGGGAGGGTGGGGAAGCTGCTAGTCCTCATACACACAGGATTAGCAGAACTCTGCCATAGCTGGGGGGCAAAGCGGTGCAAACAGGAAGGATACCTCTCTACACAGCTGTCAGAGCTGGACAGTTCTGCTCCCTGTACTTGTTGGGCATTTAGGAAGGGTCTAAACCTTTGACTGAGCTATTTTTTTGCTTGACTTAATGTTAAGCACCTGCTTGAACATTTAGCTGAATGGTTTGTCAATATCTTAGTTTACTGTCTTTGCCATCTCTGTTTATTCCTTCTATTTTTGGTCTTCCATTCTTCTGTCCTCTTTTCCTTTCTCTTTAATTTTTCAGTCTAACTCCTATGGTGGCTTTTTTTCCCCTCGTTCCTCCCTCTCTGCCCTAATGACTTAATCTGGCAGACAGTGTGACAAGAGAATGAATCGAACATGGAGTTTTCCTGCACTCCAGATTCATTTGAAGATTTCTCCCAGATGCAGCTCTAAAGCCCCAGATTCAATTTCCCTTTGACATAATAACAGAATTAGTCTCATATTGTCATACATAAATTACTCACAAGCCCGGTGCCAGGAGAGAAAGAAAGAGGGGGGAAAGAAAAGAACAGGATTCAAAGGAAGGTGTGACTGTGACAAGCAACAACAGAATGACAATAGGCGACCAGTGGGTGACATCTATCATACCTGACAAACGAGGAGAAAGCCATCTCTATATCAAACATAAGAATTATTTACCTCTACTTCTTTCAAGCCCTTGAGCCATTAAACCTTATAGTGAGGATTTTTGTGTCTTGCGAAGGACAGACAAAGACTAAATAACACTCAGATGGAAAAATATTGTGTCTGACTTGTAGTTTAGTGGGGTGGTTTTTTCTTCCTCACAGGACACCATTCACAGAAATAACCCTACTGCCCTGAGAGAAAGGGACTGCTCCTGTGTAGAGAGAAGAGCTGGACAGTGCCCTTCTCCATCCCCCTGAGCTGGTTTAAAGACTTCAGCTGCTCTCACCCAGACAGCTTTTTCTGGGGGGCTGTTGGCTGGAAGGCAGGACACTGCAGGTGACAATTGCTCCTCAGAACAAGCTCTGAGCCTCCTGCTCTCAAACCCTTATAGCTGCCTGTAGAAATGCAGAGAAGAAAATAATTTCACTGCTGTCCAATGGCATTCAGGATGAGAAGCAACAGTGTTTAAAAAACCAATCAAACTCCCCGGATAAACCTACAGAGTATGATACTTTGACTTCCTTAATAAAAGTCAATATATTAGAGAGTAAACAGATTTCTCACAGTTGATTACAGTTCTGGTATTTTCCCAATATTCTTCATTTTTACTTGATCTCTGTCTTTTGGGTTCAGAAACCAGGAGCTGTGCCTGTAACTTAACTGAGGGGATTATCAATGCTTAAGCCTTTTGCTTTGCCTACCACTAATGCACACAACGTTGTTGCAGACTTATAACTGATTTGGGACATAGGCATCAGATTCTGAAGCAGGCATGAGCCTAAGCACTTGAGGAAAGTCAGGTAAGATCATCTTGGGAGGGTCTCCTTGATAAAAGTATTTGTGAGAAGTTCCAGGTAATTCTTCTTTATCAGTTGAAAGTCCAGGCTAGTTTTGAGGCAATGTACTAAAGAGGAAGCAGAAGCAGAGCAATAGACCAAACCTGGCAGGTCAAAATAACTCCTTGCTAGAGAACTGCAAGCCAGACAACTCCTTAAGATTGTGCACAACACTGAAAGCACAGACACAGTTTTCAGGGATGATACAACAAGCACTTGCAACTAAACACAATGCTGACTGCAAAGCACTCAACGATTGTGATTGAACACTGTATTTCACCCTGTTGAGGGTTTTTTTTGCGTGCCTCACTGCTCTGATGTACGTCAGATAGTGCACATCACTGCTGATTGTCATTTGCATGTCACTGTGACATGTGAAGGAATATTCAACAGCAGGTCTGAATCCTCCTGAACAGCAGTCATCTGAATCTTCAGATCACATCTCACTTTTCATCTACGAAACAGCTCCTAGTAATAAAACAACCTGACCTAAACAGCTTTGAATTTTCAAGGAATCTTGACAACCCTCTATCCTTGATCAGGTGGCTTCTGCCCTTCTCTTTTGGTCTTTCAGCAAGCAGCAAATTGGCAGTTAGGAATTGAATACGGAGGGTGAGATTTGGAGGATGTCAGCAAAAGGCACTTGAGTGAGCAATGCATAGCAAAGCTGTGAACACCTGTTGGCTGTGTCAGGTCAAAAAGATGGTACTATCTATTAAATTCCAGCTCTCTGTCTACTTTGAAACCCTCTAATTAACTTCACTTTCTGGGGATGAACAACTGTCAGGATGCTCACAAATGCCAGGAAACCCAACATTTGAGCATCACTTCTCACAGGAGCTTCTATTTAAGGGGGAGAGGACAGTGAAAGTGTCCTGTTTTCCTTTGTTGACCCCTCCTTTTGTTAGATGTTTAAATATTAGCTGCTAAGTGACACCTCCCACCAGAAGAGAGGTACAGGGATCCCCTGAATTTACAAACACCAGGAGATGGGGAGGGAATCCAGACCACAGTCATCCACAGAGTGCTAAGTATCAGCCTCAACAATGCTGAACTTCAAACCAAAGCCAGGTTTTATTTGCCTGTTGACAGAGTGAACGGGTTTGTTGGTCTTTCTAACCCACCTCTGAGACAGTAAAGGTCTCTTTAATCCAGCAAAGGCATAACAAAAAGTAGTGGCTTAAAGCTGAAGCCAAAGAAATCCAGGCTGCAAGTAGGACATGCTTATTTCTTTTTATCCAGTAAAACACTGTAGTAAACCATTGTGTCCTTGCACTTCCAAGCTGTTGGAAATTTAGAAGATGCTCTGAAGGGAAGAAGCTAGGCTGTCTTTGAAATCACCCTTTCCCGAGTAGCTGACACAGCACGAAAACCCCATTCCCTCGTTTCCTTCCAGCAGGTGCCAAAAGCCCCTCGATGGAATGGAAAGAACTTTCCACAGCAAGAGGTTGGGAGATCTTTCTCCCTCCACCTCCTTCCCCCTTCCATGAATAACGTCAGCTATTGACCTTTTCAAACACAGTGCTTGCTGTGAAATATTACGTTACAGTTAGCACCAGCACCAGTGGAGGAAGGGGCCGGGAAGAAGTCTCAGGGCTGCTCGTGTGCCAGATAAAAGGCTCTATGATTGTAACAACCTACGAGGAAATTTTATGGCCATATCTCTGGCATTTAAAATTAATATAGTTATTAAGAGAGATATTGTTTTACAGCATAATGGCTTTTTAACAAGGTGAATGCCATGAACTCCTGCCTCAGAAGAGACAAAGAAAAAAGGAGTATGAGGGGTCACCATGCATTTGTGCCTCTTGAAAGAGATCATCAGGGACAGAGGAGCTTTAAGGACCAGTTGTAGCCTGCAATGAGACTGGACTCTAATTTATGTCACCTCTGTGTTATTAACCCTCTGACTGTGCACAGAGGTCCCCAAAGAGCAGAGAAATAGGACAGATTTAGCCCAAAGATGCTTCCATCGCAAGTGCGATGACAGGCTGGTGATGGACTACTCCAGGGCCAATAAGCTGTAGCATCATCTGTGCTTTTAGTCCTCTCCTGCCCTTGTTTCCTCAGCTATTCAAAAGCTATCTCAGTACAAAATGGTACTTTCCTCTCTGAATGGTTTCTGCCTCGGGCTCCAAAAAGCATCCCTGGAGCTAGGGCACAGATGAGGAGCCTGCATTGACTTTAACTCATTGAACTTTATTGCTACATTTAACCAGGTTATGTTGTTGTTTGGGTTTTTTCTTTTTGGTAGAATAGACCAATGAATCAAGAAGTGAGAGACTAATTTTGCTGCTAGATGGCTGGTAAAACATGTTTTGCAAAGCCACCAGATTAAATTCTCCTATCCCAGGCATGGTCTATTCACAACGGTGTCCCTAAAAAATACCACAGACTGTTGCTTCTTTCAGAGGCTACAGAGGTGCCAATATTTTGAATTTCTGGCTGCAGAAACTGTCTGCATTTTGAGGACATCACCTTTAGGGGGCTGAATTCTCTCCTTGCTTACACCAGTTCAGATTGGGATTAGTTTTGCTACAAGCAGGATGCTTTCAAACCAGGGTGTAACTACATTCCTTGTTATGTAGAGAGTATTGCCAGAGTATTGTGCAACGTTTATTTGGTAGAAGCCATCCTGCAGAGCAGGAAGGTCTATCTCTGGCTGACTACTAACTACTAACTACTGAGCTCCTAAGCCCTGGAATCCCAGGCTCCTAGATGCATTGGATGCTTTTATTTGCTACAATGCAATTTGTTGGACTGCAACCGTTTAACCAGGCAGTTTGCCTCACGCTATAACAGTAACCACATTATCTGCAACATCACAAATCCTTACCTCATCTGCAATCTAGCCCAGCAAAGGATATGGCTCATCAGCTAAATCATTAATAAAAGTATTGAATAGCTGTAGACCAAAATAATCCCCCCCTGGGGAACCTGCTTGAAACAGCCTTCTTCATTGATACTGCTCCTTGAACAACTGCATTTTGGGCTCTGTAGCCAAGCCACACTCTCATCCATCTAGCACACACCCAATTAATTCCACCTCATGAGAGTTTTTCTTAAACAAAATGTCAGGTGGTACCAAGTCAAATGCCTTGGAGGAAACTAAGGATATGGTACCAACACTGCTGCCTGGATCAGCCAGATCCATACACCGGTCACAAAAGACAGCATGTCTGATGAGACCTACCTCGGAGGACACTCTGCTGACTCACATTAATTTTATTTTTATCCTCTGATACATTCTTGCCGAAATATCAGATCAGCCATTCCTCTACGCAACACAGGTTTGACCTCAGACTGCTTCTTCTCTCACCATCTGCCTTGCCTCTTTTTACCCTCATTTAGATCTTGCAAATCTCAGGAGGAGTTGGCAGAATGTTTCAGAGCAAGGACTGCGAAGGGATTTAATCTCCAGCTTGCCTAGAAGCTGTAGAACCACACGGACACGTGCCATGCTCACACATACATACCTCATCTTTCAAAAGGCCTTATTAGCTAATGTAGCAATATGGCTTCGAGACACTAGAGCTGGCTTGTGTCCAGCCAGATCAGAACAAGGGCAGAATGAGCTCATGTCTGTCTGTATCCATCCATGTAGATGTTCCCGTAAAGGGGCAAGAATTTAACCTTGGTTCCTAAGTAGGTTTCAATGCCTTCATTTTGCACATCTCTGGGAGAAGAGTAAAGCCATAGGTACAACCCAGCTAGATGGCAGGTACGCCTCCAGATGGACAGGAAAGGCATTTTTTGGATCATTTACGTACTCTGACATACCAAACAATGTACAAAATCATCAGCGTTGCGATAGTATACGTATATATATATACAGTATATGTAACGTAGTACGTGGACAAAAATGTCAGAATAGTTGAGATAGTGTAGAGCAGGTGACACAAACTACTTTTCAGCTATGGGAGCTAAACTATTTTGATTCTTTTGTCCCTGCATTACATACCCAGACCATTTGTGGAAGCAGCCAAATCTAACTTCAGTTTAGCTATGGACTGGGGAAGGAGGAAGGTGCCTCTATTCCAGACTTCTGAAGTCTCTTTTATGTTGCTGCTGTTCCTTCTTAAAATTGAAGGTGCTTCTCTAAACTCCACAGAAAGGCAGCCAGCCAGACAAAAGCTCAAGAATTTGGAAAGAAATGTTATTTCCAGGCTGTACCTTGGCAGATCTCCTCCCTTTTGTGAGTGAGATCCAGCAGAGCGGGCAAACGAGCGGTTAAATTTCAGCATAATCCTTCAGAGGCAAGGGGGACTATTCACCTCTCTGAAGCTAAATATGCAGCTGCCAGGGCTTCAGGACCTGAGGTGTCAATGCTTCTCCATTTTCTCCATCCTGCCCCAGCAGAGCAGTGTCTGCTGCAGCCTAAATGCTGCTGAGGCACTGAGCCACGCAAGGCTGGCAATGCTGTGCTAGCCCAGAACTGCAAAGCGACGTATCTCCTTGCTTTGCAGGCAGCAGGCACTCCAAAAGTCTTTGCAAGGAGAAGGAATAAATAAACTCTGAGTGACACAGGTTTTAACAACAAAATCATTCTATGGACAGAGTGTGTAATGAGTTCCAGTCAGTGCAAGTTATGGAGGAATAATTTCCTAGTACCTGGAGCTAGCAACCGCTTCACGGATGCTTTTTATTCCTAGGTTGTAAATTGATTTTATACATCATTTATCAATGGAGGCCTGGCTATATAATAGGTATATTTTAATATTTATGCCTCTCCACCCTCATGCTCAGCAAACAAATGAGGACAATAGAACATGGTTGGTGTTACAAGTCACTGGGATATCTCCTCCTGCTCCTAGGTAAGGGTGATGAAGGTCTGCAAGTGACAGATAAACCCAGAGAAATTTGATTATAGGATGCATAAAGAATGACTCCTGTGTTACTGAAGAGGATTAAAGAAATGCTGAGGGCCTAAGTTCTGTGCTACATTTCCATATACTGCCTTTATAAACCAAAGGCGCCAGCATCCACCAAGGGACATGCACACCCCTTGTGTCCATGAGGTGCAGATCCACCACACAGAGATGGTGAGCTCAGCATTTCCTCAGGATCATGCTCTGTCTTGAGGCACTGGGTGGGGTGTGTGTGTGTGTGTGGTGTGCTTGGGCAATCTGGGCTGTTGCACTGCAATTATTCCTCCAGATCACATTAAACAAAAGGAGCTGAATGCAGACAGCAGGGAAAGTATGTCCCCGCTTTGGGCAAAGGGGATGGCTTCTGCTCTGGGGACAACATCTGGCTATTCTGCAGGTGTGGAAGGATAGCTGCCCTTGCATTACCTCAAAACACTGACCTGTCCTACTTTCCTTGCTCACCCATCTCTAGATTTCAGTTTCAGTGGTTTACCTGCTGGGAAGCAGCTATTCTGAATGTTTTCCAAAACATTTCATGTTTCTGCCTCTTTTCATCAAAACTCCAAGTAAAACCTCTGACATGCTTCTTGTTCGTGCTTGGGCTATCAGCTATATTACAGTATACTCAACTAGGACTCCTGCAGAAAGATCTTGTGCTAAACCCCGGTGCTCCAGGGATGAAACATTAATATTCAGCAGAGAAACTAGGAAAATACATTTACTCCCTACTCACAGCTAAAGCTGTTCTTCAGGCAGCTACATAATCTGTGGACACTGTGCTATTTTACTTACAGAACGGAGATGAGTACTCAGAGCTTTCATGCTGGTTCTGCTTGAAGAAAGCCAGACTTAATTCATGGTCATGTAAGCCAGAACCATATTCTCAGGCTGCTACAAAAAAAACCAAACCAAACCAAAACCACCAAACCCCTGTGCTCTGTCCTTTAATGTGTGGATGCACCCCTCCAGATCCATAAACTGAGAGAGTTACAATCCACAGCTTTCAACTGCAATAATTATCTCTCCATTATTGATGCTGATTAGCTAGATAGACTCTCAGCTACGTTAAATACCATAATTGTTTATAGATGCGGATACAATCAGGAAATAGCACAACCTCAGCCAACAACAGCAAAACAACAGCACCTAAATTCCACACCTCTATTTTCCTTCCCCCATGCTCATGAACTATGACAGTTAATAACAATATCTTGTTAACATTTTGCAGCCTCACTTAACTGTGTACCCAAAAAAGCCTTTCCAGCTGCCCTGCGGCAGTTTGCTCTGGGAAGAGAAGTCAACAGAGGAGCGAGATGACCTGATCAAAAACTGCACAGCAGACCACACCCGTTGAACACTTCTTGCCTCCGCTTTAACCAGGAACACAAGAGCCCTTTTCCAAGGGCATGCGGGAGCTCAGAACCTGTGCCTTGCAGGCCAAAACAGAGCTGGAAGTTGTAGCTCCATTGTTAAAGCTCAATGCATTACTGTGTGCCAGTCATGCGTGCTCTTAGCTTGCAGCAAGTGCAGTCAATGAGGCTTTACTTCACATGCATTCCTTAAAAGATTAGCCACCAATTTATCTGCTTTTACAACTGGCAGTCGTGAGGTTGTTGGCTCAGTATGGGGTGGAGTGAAGGCTGGAGAGTGGAGGACAGCAATGGTTAACCAGGCAAGTAAACAACCTCAGTCTGACAGCATACCATAACTTCATTGTCTATTGCCAATAAAGGAAAGCATTAGGGAAAATTCAATTGAGAGGACAAGGCATAATGCAGGTAATGGGATGGGCTCATCACAGTCTTAAAACTCTAGGTAATGAGTATCTGATAAATGCTCTGGAGAATGGGAGCACTGATCACTGCAAGCAGGAGGCTGAAATAAACCCACCCAGTACTTCTGCTTAGCAGTGGGAAGAAGTCACCAGGATCCCAAGGCTCTGCCCATTTAGGTGGACGTTCTGATAGCATCTTTTTTTCCATTCTCCCTCCTAGCTGGTGCTCTCTCCCTGCTATTCCTCCAAATTTTAGTGAAGTTTCCCCAATGCCTATGAATCAGAAGTCCTTTGGATAGCAACATGGCTTTGCTTCATCTCTTACCTTCCGACCTTAATATTCTGTCTCCTGACAGAATCTAACTTTGCAACATCCAAGTGGGTAGAATCTGTTTATTGCTTTTTACAATGAATTAGATTTGAAGTTATTGGCTAATTAGATGACAGATAAATTCAACAGCATTTGCCTGGAATCATCAGTGGTATTAAAACAGTACGAGGCCAGATATGACAGATGGAGCTTACTCAAGATTATATAGCTTTAAAATTTCTTTTACTTCTAATGGTCCCCTCTGAAGATTTTAGAGGCACGCAATTAACTACTCAGAACTGGAAGTCTCCCTGGCTGGTTACAAAAGTTGATGGTGGAAGTACAAAGCCCTGCCCTGTAGCACGATGACAAGCTATAATTTTGAGGCCGTAGACTATTCCACACACTCCTGTTAGTGCCTCCCAAAGGAAACCAACCATCAGAGGCATGAGCTCTAAATCCCTTGCCTTCCACACAGTTCCTGCAGCAGGATGTATTAACCAGAATAATCCAGCGATGTAGACCATAGCTGAAAGAAAAGGTACGTGAAGATCTTGTTTATTCCTTTTCCATTTAGCAGTCAGTGGAGACGCTGCTTTTTCATGTTATGATATTAAAAGAAAGACCAGGAAAGTTAACGTAATTTAATATATCAAGACAATAGTTTAATATGCAAACGCATCACTGCAAAGAGGTTTACGAAGAAGCACAGGAGCAGAAGGCAGTGTGAACTCAGATAATTGTGAACACTACATTCTTCCTTGTATGTTCAACTTGCTGAGGAGCTTTTGGTGGTGGTGGGGAAACAAGTGTTTTTAGTCTAAAAAACTTGCTTTGTCAGGCAGAAATTACTTCCTGCCTCTCCTCACCTTCCCCACAGGGACTTCCAAGGTCACTTCACAGACTTATTCAGCATGAGGGCCTCTAAACTTACTTGGCTTGACATGTCAATTCTGTCCTACCAGGTCACAGGCCAATGTCTTGGAGGAGCTGCAGCCTGTGGCAGTGCTGGGAGACCAACCAGAAAAGGAGCGTTGGAGTCACAGCTACGCCCTGAGCGACAATGCCCTGACAAATGTCATTGCAATAGAGCTGGAACACTGTGAAGCCAGAAAGGGGAGCTAAACTGCCATAGCCCTGTCCCTCCCAGGAGCCCAGAGAGTTTATTTAGTAAGACGCGTTTAACAATTTCATTTAAAGAAAAGCTGCAGTGTCGGCAGAGGAATCTGGGCTTGAAAACTGATCCTTTTCCTACCGTCCCCTTCAGCAGCAGGGTTAACACGTGGATCAGGGTTAAGTTTGTTTTCAAACATAAGGAGGGATTTGCTGGGCTTGGTTTTGTGCCTCCACCAGCACAGCTGCAGGACAGGATGCTCTATGGCTGACTTCTCACAGGTCCCTCTGTGCATTTGACTTGTACTTTCTCAGAAAGAGTGAGAGGTGGTGGTACCAGAGGGAAAGGAGAAGATCTACATTTGGTTCCTAGCTGTGCCATAAAGTCCTGAAAGATCCCAGGTAAGCCACTTAATTCCCCCAGACCCATGGGCATTGCATGAGAAAAAAATCAGAATTACTCTCACCCACCCTGCCCCTCGGTCACAAGGTGTTTGGGCCTGTTTGGATACAGTGCTACATGATGGAGAGATGGTGGTCACAGGAACCTGGCACTAGTGGAACATAAGTAACCATAGCAATTGAGGTCAGAGCATGTATAAAGGAAAAACAGCATCCAAAAGGCTCTACACTGCTGGCTCTGCCCACAGCTGCCTCATTCAGAGCCAGTCTCAAAGCCACAACATAGCGACTGGCATCAGACCAGCTATTAACCACCACACGCCTCGACAAGCAGCGGCGGTTTCATCTTCCTGCAGAGGCCCCCACCCCTCCTGCTTTGGTTTATCACAGCACAAGCAGAAAGGCATAGCACAGGTGCATAACTTCACAGCCTCCTCTCCATCCTCTCCCTTGCTTATTACCCCCACGACCAAGCAACACGTCTTATTTCTGGGACTGAATCCATCTCTCAGCACCACGGGTGAAAGCCTCCTATCATTCAAATAACCCTGCAACACAGGGGCCAGCCTAGCACCAAAACATCACTGGTTAAGATCTGTTCTCCCCATTCCTACCATCCCTTTTTAATCCTTCAATTCCTACTAAACTCTTATTTATCCTAAAGCACAGTTTTAGCCTGCAGGGTCTGTGGTTCCCTGGCAGCACTTAAGTCCCTTCATTTGTGAATAGACTCTTATCTGGCAGCCAAGTCATTGAACCATTCAGTTAACATTGCAAATACAAAGAAAAGTCTCTGGTACGTAAGTGTATCTCAATATTGAACACTGAGGAGAAAGGAGTAATGATAGGTGGCAGATCCTCGAACAGCCTTTCAGGCTCTAACACTTTCTTGTGCCTTGGTTGTTTTTTTTGCCACCACTTTTCTATTCTCACACTGGGGTTCAGAAGGATGCACAAAGCTAAATAGGTCCCGATAAATCCCAGCTTGGAGGACAGGGGGTCCTTCCTCTCCTTGCTGATGACACACTTGTACATAGAAACAATTTTACTCCTAGATGGGAAACACACCCTTGCCTTGAAAGATCAACACAGCCCCCTATCAATGCATTTGTAATCTGTCACTTCATCCTCCGAATGTGTCAGTCACCAGTAGAAGTGCCACCTGCCTCCTGTTGCTTGGGCACAAGAAGGAGGTGAAAAGGAGATCCCAGTACCCTTCTGCACTGATTCGATTTGAGGTAGCATTAGGAGGGAGAACACCACCATTAGAAGAGGAACAGCCTCTCCTCCTAGAGCACAGCATCTATGTTGCAGGCCTTGGCTTGACTGTCTGATTTTTGACAGAAGTGACGACAATAAATCATATACAGTGCTTTCTGTCAGTAATTTGCTAGTTTTAACCATCAAGATGCAAGTCCAGAGAACATGAGAATGTGAAGCGACTCCAGCTCTTCACCTCATTACACATCCACACTGTGTACTATTATACAGACATACTTTGTACAGAACAAAACAAAAAAATCCAACAAAACAAACTCGGCTCCACAACACTGACAATCCCAGCAGGAGTTTTATCTATCACCCCATATAAAAAAAACACTTCTCCTCTGGTGGCTCTAGAGACTGTGGCTTTTCAGGGGATGCCATTTCCCTCGTGAAATTGCAAGAGCAGCGTTCTGCACCTTAGTCCTTACAGTCTCTGCTTCCCCATCCCATTCCCAAGTGAAAAAGAGATTAGTATTAAAAACCCTTGCTTCTGCATTTGGTGTCCTTTGTCACTGTCCCAGGAAGCTGAGGGGTGGGTGGATGGATACAGAAGCTAAATTAGAAACACTGCCTCCGTAGCAGAAATTGGCCTGTGGGGCAGTGCACTACAGAATCTTAAATACCATTAAGCTGCTGATTGGAAAAAAAACCTCTTCCACTACAGGAATACAACCATTTCTAGTGTTGGAATCAGGAACTAGCTAGCAGCAAAGTGACACTGTGATTTAGAGCCATGTCTCCTTTTGATGCTATACTGAAGGTCAGCCAGGAACCTTTGGTAAAGCACTAAAGCTTACAGCACGTGTCGGTGTGGTTGGGGGAGAAAGACACTTGCTACTTCTTGATTGCAGGGCAGAACCTCTGTGTCTAAGCTACGGGAAGAATCCCTGATAGCCTCACTCAAGAAGCCCTCAGGAAAGAAATGAGGTTGAACTTTGTATTCATTGATTACGGTTTCTCCAGACCTTCCATAACAGCAAAAGCTCACTTTTCACCCAATCCCTTTATCTCTGTCTTTATTTTTGTTCTTGAACTGAGCTGCCAGAAATCATTTTTCTCAGCTCATAAACACATTTCCATTTCGGAAAAGAAAGTAACCTTTGCTACAGAATTGCTTCACCCTTCTTAGCTGTGAGAGATCCCATTTTTCTGTTTCCACAGACAAGAATTTCCCAAGGGAGACGGAAGCTGCAGGCAGGGAAAAAGGGTTTCGTGTGCATTGCAGATTCCTCCTTCTCCCCAAAATACACACTGGTTTGTCACCCTGTTCAGTGTTAAGAAAAAAAACCTCAACAACATGCAGCCTGAGTGACTGTTTATTGAAAGGTCATTACTGAGAAGTGGTTGATGTGGAGAATGCATATGGGGACATGCAGGCTTCTTATTTAAATAGCACACTTTTTCTGTTTTGCAGATGGAGCAGCACAAAGGGATTAAGAAATTCCTCTAATGTGAAGATAGCAAAACTATGCCCACCTTCCCTCTCTGAATTTACCTTCTTTCTACTCTTCAGTGCACAGTTCTGCTAGCCTAACTGGTTATCCATACAGCACTTTTTAGATCTTGAAGTATTGACATATTTACCATCCTCTATATCAAAGGCACTTTTTCACTGCATCCCATTTTTTGATAAAGAACAATGGAGCATAGACCAATGTGAGTCACTCAGAAAAGGTTCCCTGCTGTTGGATGGAAGATGCAGACTGCCATGTATATCTTCCCTACAGCAGCCAGACTGTGGGAATGGAAGATGCCCGCCCCTAGTCCAATGCTACTTCTGTCTGTGAAAATCTAAAGCTTTAAATCCTTGATTCTTTGTCTTCTCTTGAGAGACAGTGATAAAATGCATTCATTACCTCTCCTTCAGTGGATGGAAAATGAGGAGAAAGTGGTTGTTTATTAGATGTCGAGAAATATCAAACCCTTTAAACTTGTACTCTAGAAAAAGGGGAAAAAGGGAAAAAGGTAATTTTCCAGGAAGCTCCTGTTGCTATTTGAAAAGAGAGAGTAAAAGAGACTGCTTTTATTATCTGCTTTATTGATGGTTACTTCATAACGACACAGACAAGTACATTAGTTGCTCAGCCACTTCCCTGCTGCTGCCTTTGTAAAGACAAAGGAGCAATCAAATGTATGCCTGTTTGCTAAAAGCTCAGCTCAATAGTTAACCAACAGCAGTTTTCATGTGTCTCACTTGGGAAAATGCAGGTGTAGTGCAGAGAGTTAATGGAGATCTACATGATCCCAGACCTTAGGGCAGCAGGGTTTAGGGAGAGAGGTCAACTAAGGAGGGAAAAGGGAAAGCCAGAAGTAAGTTTTACAGGATTTCTAATCTCTTTCTGGGCTATTGTTCATTTTAAAACTGTCAAAGGAGAACATCCTGCAAGATGGGAAGCAGAGATGGGTCTGCAGCACTGTAACCCACAAAACCAGGGAGCTAAAGCATTAGCCACACTGCCTGTGCCTTTGTTTAAGCTTGAATTCTCTAGGGCCAAGGGGATTCAGAAGCAGCATGGTTACAGGAGAGTTGGTCCCAAATGTGATTGATAGCCTTATTTGTCAACACAGCTGAGGATCAAGGGCCAAGGCCAGACAGGTACCAGAGACAATGGGGGGGACAATGGGGGGATGGGGTGTGGATATAAAAATAAAGAGAGGGCTTTAGACTTGGGTCTAGAGCATTCTGGTAGGCTTGCTTCAGGATACTTCAGCATCAGGTTAAGAGGTCAGTTCTCAGACCAGAACAAAGCCAGAGGTAAATTGCAGCCCTTCCTACAGGAGATGAGCTGTGGGACTAATAACCTTAAAAGCCTTTTGGGGATCCAAAGGAGCTGGTTTGGATTTAATGCCCCAGTCTCCAACATTTGCTTTAATTGAAACTAGTACTTAGCATCAATGTGAGCAAATACTGGAGGATAAGGCTCAAAAGTAGAGAATAGGAACCCTGTCTCAATCATCATCCTCGTTCAGTACCCTTTTCTGTTTTTTAATCTTTATAAACAAATAAAAATGACTTAGAGGTTACACAGACTGTCTAGCTGGTGTCAGAAGAGTCTGCTAAGCTGATACGGCAGATATATTTGCCCAGTCAAGTGTGTAACATTGCATGGGAAGAGTAAAGGATGAGGATAAGAGAGGAGGGGCATGGAAGGACAAGGTGATACTCCCTCCCGACTTCCTCGGGGAGTCTGAGCTATGGCATTTGGCATGCAGACTACAGCCAGTTAAATAAATCCAGAGGCATCTGTTTGGTGTTTGATATAGATTTTTTTTGATCACCCTGTACACACTCTGATACAGTACAAAGCTTTCTTGCTACCAGGCACAGACAGTTCTTAATTAAGGGGCTTAACTGTGTAGTTAGTTATACTGCACACAATGATCTCTGGATCCAGTTCTATATCACTAGGGTACTGTTGACCTGCAATAGCAAATACTTAGAAGGATTGGAGGTCTTTTATGCACAGCTGTTTAAGGTGACTGAACAATACATCCCATGAATGTTATAGCAACCAAGAGAAGTGATGTGGCTATTCAAATCTATT
Source organism: Ceryle rudis (assembly GCA_033439905.1). Taxonomy (NCBI): domain Eukaryota; kingdom Metazoa; phylum Chordata; class Aves; order Coraciiformes; family Cerylidae; genus Ceryle; species Ceryle rudis. The sequence continues at coordinate 16,737 of JAAGNO010001302.1, forward strand.
TCTAATAATCCAGAGTGGACTCTGAGCTATCCTGAATATCCTGTTAAGAGGCAGAGTGTTAATATGCCAATAACCCACCACCGAGCAGGCAAAGCGGGATGCTATAGCTATGAAGTTAGGAGCAAAGCAATGTGTGAGGAAAGGAAGGACAGGAGCATCGGGATCTCTGACACAGGGGCCGGATCCCATGCAGAAGGTAAGTTCTAATGGCTATGTGAACATGGGCTTGCTTTTTCCCCTTCCAGCCATTCTGAAAGAATGCTCTAGCTAAGAACTTCCAGCTGTCCTGCACCTTTCCAGCCCCTGCACCTATCTCAGAAGAAAATGCAGGTTGGTGTAGCAGGTGGTATATGCTGAGAGAGGAGTGCAACCAGTTGCTATAGTGTGGGTCACCTGGTTGATGGATTGCTTCCCACCACTATCTGCTTGACACTTGTTTACTCAAGCACAGTAAGAGTCAAGCTGTTTGTTCCCTTGCACACATTCCACCTGGCCTGACATAGCTTCAGACATGAGGTTTGAGGAACAGGGAGAAACATCCTCTACCAACATGTGGGAAGGCATAAGGCATGATGATCTTCCTGTGACTGGACACGTGGATGTAGGGGAATCTGGAAGAGAAGGAAAGAAATAGTGCAGAGCTGTGTATGTGCATAGAGGTCTCTTCAACAGAGTGTGGGGGGAGGAAACACAAAAAAAACCCCAAACCACACAACCATCCAATGTGTTTATTAGCAGGTGAACAGCTCTTAGTATCTATTCTTCAGAGCACTTAACTAGGAAGGCTAAGGGGCTTTGGTCTGACTTCAGAATAAACTTAATCCATTGTCTTATTCATGAAGTAACTATCCTGACTTTCCCCTAAGAAAGGGCTGCTCTGCTGACTCAGGCAGATATAGAACACCTAAGAACATGATATTATTTGCACCCTCCAGGACAAAGATGTGGTCTTTGCATCTGTGTTCATATAGAGCCCAGCACAGCTATGAACTGGTGAGAAATGAGACTCTGGGTACCATCCTCTCTAAGGAAAACCAGGACTAGACAATTTCTGCTACTCATTTTGCTCAGAATAAGATTCCTTCCTTTATTTTGGCTGCATATTGTTCTCACATTGTTCTCTCTCTCTTGTTATGCTGTCTGAGTGCAGTGCCTGGCAGAGTGGCATCCTGACAGGGCATGGCAGGGCCACTGTTTCCCCACCCGCTCTGCCATTACCCACAACGTGATGGCTGCCACAGCAGGAGCTTTTTCACAGAGATGATGCATTGAAGAAAGGTTGCACAGGGAGAGAGGCAATATTACCTACCAGGTGTTACATCATTTCTGTGGTTCATGACAGTTGTTTATTGTGGTATTCAATACCTGAGACCATGGTGGCTGTTATGGATGAGAGAATATACAGCTATCCAGCGGAGAAATTATGTCAGTACAGGAAAGAGTCGCAAACGGGAGCAAGACAACAAGGCAACAGCCTGAGTAGGAGCACCTAGAAGTTTCTACAAATGTAAAGGCGCTTTTTGTGCTAGGCATGGTACACATCTGGAGACAAACCGCCTCTGCACGCAGAGCCTGCTGCCTAAAGGTAGGAGGCAAGTAAAGAGTAGGTTTAAGGAATTTATGGAAATGAGTTTAAGAGCCATGAGGCACCATTCCCTGCCACAAACACGGCCCAGCAGCCCATACACATGCTTGCCAACATCTGGCAGCAGGCTATGCAGATGCATGAGCATCATACCATGTGGCAGCGGCTTGTCTGCTGCATGTCCACCACAGGTCTTCCCTGAGGCATCCTGCCAGATGATAACACCTCTGAAAGACCTAAGAAAATCCACTTGTGCTCTCAGAGCCCTCCCTCAGGGGCCCCGAGACAGAGCTCCCAGCTAAGCAACGCATTCCAGACATACAACCAGCAGTGACACCAGTGACACATGTTTCCCATCCCATCCTACCAGTGCACAGCTCTCCCTCTGCCGCACACAGTCCGGCCCCTCAGCTGACAGCACATGAACCAGCTTCAACAAGTCTGCAGCAAGGGAAAGAAAAGGCAGCCACCAAGCCCTGGAAGCATCAAGTGCGGTGCCTTGTTCAGAAGGGCTGATAAAGGGTTTAGGGAGAATGGAAGAGGAAAAAATGCCCCACAAAACACTGCAGCTCCATCTGTCTCCGACATGACCAGGTACATTGGGCGCTAAGGAGTTTGCTGTTAGACGTTTTCCCTCTGCTGATTGATAACATTTCCAGAGTGTTATTAACTACACTGGACTTTAACACTTCAGGGTGATCTATGGAGCAGTAGCAGTGTTAAAGTATTTGGCACTCCAGCTATGGATTATAGAAAAGAGTAAAAATTGAAGCAGTTCCTCAGAGCATCACCATCTGTCAAGGGGGGGGGTGTGTGCACCCAGGGTGGGGGTGTGAGCATGTGCATGTAATAGAGGGGAGCAGCCGAGGAAGGGCAGCTGGCTGGTGCAATGCATCACTTCTCTTAAAAATGAAAACACTTCAATTTGTTTCCAGAATCCCCAGCTGCTCACAGAAGTGAGAAATTGGGTGACCACAGTCAGAAAACTAAAAGAGAAGGGAAGAGATGGGCAATGGAAGGAGCAGCAGACATTTTCAGCACTGAAATGTCACGGGAGGAGCCCGCTCAGGACATGCTATTTTGGAGACCAAGGGCAGATGAGAACCTTGGTTTAAAAGCAGACAATCCCCATTTCCCGCTATGAAAGCCACATTGCAGCATAAGGCTAAACCTCTCTTGGAAGTTAAGCAGTTGTGGATCTTGAAGCACCTTATCCAGCATTTCTAAAGGCTGAGGAAGGCACAGGCCTGTTTCCACTCCCAGGAACCAGGCATTAAATTTGCAGTGAGCTGCTACACGGGGAGCACAGTGACTGGCTGGAGAAGACACTTGCAGAATGCAGTTGAATTATTTCCCAAGCAGTGCCTGACCTGCCACTTCGCTCTGTTCTGAAAACAGAGTTGTGATCTGTAATCACAACAGTAATTTGAAGATGAATTAATCTTATTTTAAGCAGTTCTCTCTTCTGGATCATGAGCTACACCACAGTCATATTTTCAAGATTGTCTTTTACTGCAGCCTAAGTTTACCAGGGCGTGAAGGAGCAGAAAGACAGCCCCACACCCACTGGATATTGCTACTGCTTGACTGCTTGGTATGTAGATCCAGAGGCCTGGATCCACATACCAGATTCTTTCCCCTTTTCCCCTCCACTGAACAATTTGCCAAACTTAAGCACTAATGGGTGAATCATTTCAGTCAGCCTGAAACTGCCTTCCATAATATTTATTTGTCAAATATTCATCCACCAAGATACACTGCCTTGTTCCAGTGTCAGGGGCCTAATTAAATCATGGCATGAATTGGAAAAAGGCATTCTTCTAGCAGGGCTGAACTGACCTCCTCAACTCATTTATTCCCTGATAACCATCATATGGAAGCACTCAACACCCCTGAGGGAAAAGATGCTGCACATCCTATTGATCCCAAGCTTTTTACTGTCTTCTCAATCAGCTTTTGTATTTGCCATCCGGCTGCATTCACAGACCAGAAATTACTTGACCTGCTACGAAAATCCTCTCTCCTTCACCCACCTCTCCCAAGGAGCCACAGCTCTGAGAAATCACAAGCCTGCGCTCTGTTGTTAGAGAAGACACGGGCAAGCCACAAAGCAATGCAATGGGAGCCCAAGGTGGTGTTACAGAAGGTGACAGTTTCTGCTCTTGTACAGCATTTGAAAATGTGAGTAATCATCAAGGTGTCATTTCTATTCTTTCTCTGATCAAAGCAGGGAAGCAATGGACTCAAAACATCAGCTTCTGCAGGGGAAATAGGCAGAGGTGCTGAAGAACCCACAGCACTGACTGTTAGGCATCCAAAGCATCCCCCAGCTGTCAAAAGATATTTAACTCTTTATGGCCTCCTGTTCCTGGGAGCCATTAAAAAAACAAACAAACAACAGCTGCTTCCTCCTTCTCAGTATCTGGGAGGAGTAGGTTTGCTCATTATTAATTCTGTTTGGCATTTATATCACAGGGGTACAAAATCCTGCTCCCCAACCTTGTGTTAGATGCTTAAAACTCCTAGTACAAACACATGCTTGCTAACCCAGTGCACTTACAGCCTCACAGTGGCTAACTATGGCATGATGACATTCATCTAGGAACCTTAATGCATCCAAAAGGAGTCAATGCAGGCAGAAATTCATCATCCCTATCCAGGGGGTGAAGCAAGACCCAGCAAAAGCCAGGCAAGGTTCCCACTCCCACATGCCTACTTCCCAGGTTCCCTGGGTCCTGCTGTCTCCAGGAGACTGCAGGCAGCTCATAGCACAATGCTGTCTTCCCACATTGCTGTCAATGCTCAAAGTCAAGCATTCTCGTGGCATGGGAAAATAGATCCCAAAAGCCCATGATCAAAGGGTGAGGGTGTAAAGATTGGGTAGAAGAGTGCTGAGGAGATCAGGCCAAATTTTCAGTTATGCATGTGGAAAGGCACATAAAGCCAACTGCTCTTTCAAGTGCTCTCTCTGAGCTGAGGTCCACCTCCCATTGGGATCTGGCCACCTGATTTCCATAGGCTGCTTTGGAAATGTCATCCTCAACCACTGTGAAATGAAAAGGCCAAAGGAGAATTTCAGAAGCCTGTGGCTTAACACAAGCAAAGGGAGTTGTTGCTGCCTGTGCTTGCAGAGGATTTTGCCCTAAGAAGAGTAATATAATCTGTCCTGCAGGAGCAATGAGTCTCTTACAGGGTTCTCCTGTCCTCTCATCCATTCATTCCTCCTTCAGAGGAAAACAGGAGGATTTCTGTGTTCTGCCCAAAGACATGTATGCCCTGTTCCTCTCTGCTCAGTTGGAAGCATGAAATATTGAATCAGGGGATTAGCTGAGGCTGCTACATTGCCCCCGTTCCTAGGAAAGGGAACACTTGCCACACAAGAGTGATGAACAAATTGGACAAATAATGTGGCAGGGCAAAAAAATCCCAGGTGCTTCTCAGTTGAAAGAATCCGGCTCCCCTGCACAAAAGCTCATTAGTTTGTCTCTGCTTGGCTGGGATCCATTCTTGCAGCAGAGCCCCAGAGCTTAATTCCCAACTATCCTTAACACTCTACTTATGTCCCAGCCTGAGCCTCCTGAAGAGCCCAAAAGAAGACAGCCCTTGAGAATCAATCCCAGTTTTCTTGCCAAGCCGGGAAAGATGGGCAAATGATTCTGGAGTCAAGCTTCTGCTGGTCTGAATGTCCATGCAGGGACAGAGGAAGGACCAAAAGCCATCTTTGCATTCCAATTCATGTGCCAGTGCTTCCTCTGAGACAGTGCAGCATCCTGCTGTGCAGGGACACACACCAGCCACACCAGAGGCAGACATGGGCCTGAAGTCATATCCAGGATGCCCACCAAGGTGAGGATCCAGAATGAAAGCTGGCATTCATGCAACAAGCTGAAAAATAAGCAGAACTGCAGTGTAGCACCCTTTTATCATGGCCAGCAAAAGGTTTGTAGGTCCAGCTGTTCCCTGTGTGATAACTGCAGTTAACTGATGTGGGGTGGGAGAAAGAAGATGCTTTATACTGGATGGGTACAAGTGTGGCCAAGGATGTCTCAAGAAACACACCTCCCTCCTTTAAAATCCTGCAGTTCTGTATCTGACACAGAGGCATCCTTCCAATGTAACAAATGTCCCTTGGTAAGGAGACGACAAAAAAATGGCTCTCTAGTGAAACTCCCTCTCTTTGGTTCCCTCCCTCCTCATGGTGAAGTCAATCTTTGTCTAAGTATTCCTGCACTATCTTCTCCTCTCCTTGACCCATGGCTATGCCTGGGGGAGTTTCTTCACTACTTTCTTCAGAGTCAGTTAAAAAAAGTCTTGGGAATATTCATCATTCTGACACAGCCCTTAGCTACAGCCTCTGTATAAAATCACCATCCATCTTCCTTGCTCAGAGCTGCCCTCTTCTGCAGGCTGGGGGGTCTAAATAGACCACTTTAGGGAAAAAGTGAGGCCGACTCTCCTTAATTTATAGGAGACAGCCGAGGGAGAGGGGAGATGAGCTTCCCACATCCCCTTGGGATGGGTACGTGGAGAGCTCCAGGGATGAGACAAGAGGCTGGCTCTGTTTGCCACCAATAAATCTGTTCAGATCTCAGACCAGAGAGAAGCAGATTAATGTTCCCTTTTCTTCCCCCTGCCTTTCAAAGTGCACACTATTACCTGTCCAGCTATGCTGCCACATTTATTACCTCTCTCCTGCTCCACCTAATCCTTGGTCACCTGTGCTCTCCCACCTCTCCAGAGATAAGAGGCTGTAAAATGATTGGTTTACCCTAATGGGAAACTATTAGGGGATTAAGCACAGCAGATGCTGGAGAGACCTTCACACTGCTCGGCAGATTTACCTGTAGAAGTGGAAATATTCACAAACATATGGACATTAAAAAAAACCAACCCACCACACATAAAAAATACCAAAAAAAAACCCCAAAAAACCCACCAAGCCCACACACTTACTAAAAGTATTTTCCATACATTGGAAGAGGTATCTTCATCTTGCCATTTTGGCACCTCTGCCCTCTTTCCCCACACTCAGCATGAAACTCACAGTGTACTGAAAGCACTCCTGCTCTGGAAAGAAGAGACTTCTTCCCTCTCTGAAAATAAAGTGCCACCAACTGAGCAGAGTAACATCCTCACTCCTGACCAGGGATTGAGGGTGTGGGCTGGTTCATCTTGGCACAAGGCAAAGGGATGCACTTTCTCAAATAGCATCAGCTTTCACAGTCTTTGCATGTGATCCAGTGACCCAGGGAAACCAGCTCTACCCTCTGGAGCACCCTTAGGCCGAGGGAACCACACAACCATCATCAACTCAGTTCCACAGAATGCCCACCTGAGGACATCAATTCACACTCCCAGGCCAAGGCAGCCAGCACCATAACACACCCACGCAGCCAGTTCACCGGTAGATGAACGTGGAACCGGCATCAGCCCACTTTTCAACCAGAAGACATATGCTGCAGTGCAAAGATCAAATCACTTCTGGTCAGCTGTCAGCTTTTATCTAAACTACAGAATATTTCCTGCACATAAGCCAACCTCCAGGTGTAGCCAGAGAAGGCGGCTCATCAGGAATTGCAGCAAAGCCCTCTGACAACCCCACTAATAAAATACCTTCTCCATCTCATGGAGCAATTGAGAGCAGACAGGTCCCTGCAGCACCTGCCTCTTGTGCTCAGTGCTCTTTACTTCCTCCATTTCCATCCTCCTTGTCTTATCTCTCCCTCCCTCCCCTGCTGTCCCCCTGCCATCAGCACTAGCTGTTCCACTCCACACCAGTTCCTGGGGCCAGTACCAGTTCCTGGTGGATTTGGTGCACGTAGATAAGATTTATTGTTACGGCCTTTACATGGGATGCACTGACGTTTTGGACAAAACGTCCCAAAACACAAGCAGCACCTTGGATCCCAACACAAGGGGCAATCCCATGCAGAAGTTCCTGGAATCCAGGCCATTAAAACCTTGCTGGATTGCTGAACCACAGCACTTCTCGATTTGCTTGTCCTAGCCCACCCACTCCATACCTCATTTTCTACATGACATTATTCCAAGAGCTTATAGTTGAGATCAGGGTTAATGAGCCAGGTGAAACAAAGCCTAGAACAAGTCACTCCTCTATGCTAGAGTGCACAAAGCCAAGCAGATGAGGTAACCTTAGGACAGAAGGGGAAACAGGGACAAAGAAAGTGCCTCATCTGATTAGCAGCGCTCTGTCCAGGGGAGAGTTAGACAGGGAAATACTCTTCAGGTTCTTGTACTGTAGTTAATCTTTAACATCAACACCTAAAACGCTCTTTCTGTACCCCAATGATCCTTATACTCAGGTATGGATGATACCGTCGGGTCACAAAAAAAGAAATCCACCTACGAGACAGGGACAGGAGAATAGAGGCACAGCAAGAGCTGAAAGTCTGGTTAGACACTGTACCAAAAGACAAGACAAAAAAAGGCAGCTAAGCTGCTTTCCAATATTGCGCAACATGGTTCCTCACACACTACAGAGGATGGAACAGAAAAGCAACTGTAGAGAAAGCTGCCCAGTGAAAGAAGAAAGTTTTTTCTCCTGCTTTCTCTAAGCCTTTACAGAGTTATGCAAGTTGACTTTATCTATTGCAAATCCTTCTTTCTGTTGTCAGCACTTGGAAAGTTAAAGTCCTTAATTCTCCTACACACACTACCGGCTAGGTTGGGTAATACCTGTTTTATCCTTCCTATAATGAATCTCATCACTTCCCGGGGCCGCCATGGCTTTTGATTCCAGCCTAAAACCCTACCTCGTTTTCTGTCAGCTCAGACATTCACCCTCATCTGGCCAAGCAAGTTGTTTTTCTTTATTATCTGTGATTTTTTCTTTTGTTATTTCTGGATTCGCTCAGTTTGGCACATACTGAAATGACGCTGGGATTTCATAACAGCCCAGTGGTGCTCCTTCACCAGCCTCTCCCTGACAGAATTCCTTCACAAGAATCTACTCTGGGATGGCAGAGTAAGTCACTGGAACAGGGTAATTCTGGGGAGGAGGGTGGAGGACATTCGGAACTTTTCCTCTTCATGCTCTTTGCTCTGTGGAGCATAGTGGCCGTCCACTCTGCAGACCTACCACAGCTGCCAATTCCTTGGGCACTGCTCCTTGCTTGCAGTTTGAGCTGGTGTCATGCTGAGGTTCAGCTATATTGCACAGCTCAGGTTCCACTCTTAACTGGTACAAGGATATATTTGCACGAAACTGACTTCCAGCTCACAGCAGGAGCTGGTGCCTGCAGGGTTTAGGTGTTTCAGGAGCAGAGCTGAAGGGCATCAGCTCTATCTAGTGTGTGCGCAGTGCGGACTGAGAAAAGTTTATATACCGTCATGGTAGAGCTCAACTTGCCTGCTGTTACAGCTGTACCTTGCAAGCCACCAGCTCCCAGGGACAGCACCTTCATTGCCAGCTGAAGGCAGCAAGTCAGACTGACAAGGCAGCATCCTCTATTTGAGGGAGCAGTACTTTTCTGAGGTACAGTTCAAAAAAAGCAGAGAGCCCCAAGTGCCAAAGTGATGCTGCAGGCTCTGGAGGTCCTTCAAAAGGTCTTGACATGGCTCTTGGCTGTGGCATCTGTGTTCACAATGTCACCGAGGGGAGACAGCTGCACACTGCTGCTCCCAGGCTCCTTTAGGTGCCAAGCAGAGGTACTAAGAGCTAGAGAGAGGTCAGGCATGGGAAGGAGGAGCTACGGGGAGAAGTGCTAAAATGAAAGGCTTTCTGTACCTGTCTGGGGGTGTGTGGCTGTGTAACAGCCCAAGTATATCGTAGAAATTCCCTGCCTATGTCCAACCCCAGAGGATAAGCTCTTTTGTTGACAGCTGCAGGGCTGGCATCTAGCTCACACCATAACAGCTCAGCTTTTAGCTTTGGAGGTCACAGCTCCTCTTCCAGCAACCAAACTGGACGTTTAGGCAAAGTTAGTCTGAGGAAAATGGCAGGAACAACAGACCCTACCACTGAACTCAGCATGGTGCTGATAATGTTACGGATGCCAGACTGACTACTGCCCTGATTACCCCATGTGCTTGTGCAGGATTTCAGTGGATAAATAGCAGCCATTGAAAGAAATGCTAGGTCAGTGATTAGCATTAAACCCAGGCCCATGGAGCTTATGCAGACGTATACCCACTCTGAGCTCTCTGCATTATGCCTGGGCCCTTCCCCTGCATGGTTCTTTTGTGAACTACCTCTATCTCATCCATGACAGATCCCTGTTTTGGAGATAAAAACCTCTCTTCAGTGGCCATAGGCTAAAGAATAGAATCTATCAGCCTTTCCGGATTCTGAAAATCTCCTCCAATGAACTTATCTGAATCTCCTCTCCCAGCATCTCAAACAGCAGCCTTTTCATTGCTTCATTTGTTTGTTTGCCTTTCAAAAGTTTAGCTGCAGAAGAGCTGAGGCCAATTCTGTTCTCAGTCACGTGGTGATAACTTGGTGGCCTGATGCATCTGCTCAGATACAGAACTGAAGCTGGCAATAAATTTCAGACATTGCCCTTGGGAACATTAAGTCTGCAGCTGAAGAGGAGAACTAATGGCAGCCATAAACATCACCCTGATGGCTAAAGGGAAACAGCAGGATGGGAGCATTTCTATGCAGGCAAAGTCTCAGTAGATATCCCATCAGAAGCTGGCAATCGCTCGAGGCATTTTCCCCACCAGCTGCTGTGGCACCTGTGGGCCCCAGTGCCAAGCTCCCACACACTGAGCCCTAACTGCTATCAGGTCACTGGGGATGGGACTGGTGCTCTTACAACACCCTTTATGCATCAGCTGCTTGCTCATCACCCAGACAGGTAACCAAGTGGGTTTGTGCTTCCACCAGTGCGAAGAGCTCCCTCCTGATCCTTCCTTCCAATCCAGAGCATGTTCCCAGAGCACAGAAATGCAAGCGAACCTTACAGTACGGGCACCAAGCCCAGGGAGCTTATTCCCTGCACTGCTACACGCTGAAGTGATCTCCAGCAAAATCACTTGCGTGTTTGTGTGCAGCCAGAGGCACAGTCACACAACAGCAGACACCCCTCAGCTCAGAGACCCTGAGAGTGGGCTGAGGACAGGACACAACTGGCAGAACTGGCCAACTCCATCCCTCTGCCCTACCACCATCTCACCTTGGATCTATTTATAGATGTGATATTTAAAGTTTTAAGTCTCTAATAATAAATCCCTTATTTCTGTGCTGCAAGCAGACACGCGCTTAACTCTGTCAGCTTCTACCTTGTCCTCAGAACGCAGAGCAGGGAACATGGCCAGGTTAGGATGCAGTGACAGATGTTGCTCTGACTCACAGTAGGGGCTGGTGGTGCAGGGAGACAATTTGCTCCCACTTCAGAGGGAGCAACATATTGTTCCTTTATCAGTCTATTTGTGTAAAAAGCTGAGAATTGATAAGGGAGATGAATATCTCATACTTCAGTTCCTATAGCATCTTCTGGAGTCATTTTATAGTTCATCTTCCCCCCTTTTTATTTTTTTTTAAATTGCAATATGAGTTTTAGAAGGTCAGATTTTTTTTTTTTTAAACTGAACTCATTTGTTAAAATGTCTGACTTGGAAAGAAAATGTGAATCTACTGCGGAAAAATTAAAAACATTAATGAGATCCAAGAAATAACAATGTTTGGATACTAGAGAAGGAGAATGTGGGAGTGTTAATTAAAGACCACAGGCTCCGGCACAAGACATGGGGACATTCCAATGCTATTCAGAGGGGAATAATGTTCATGAGTCGGATTCTCCTGAGGTCAAAAAATTAGGAGAACTTCGTCTAATTCTTCAGCTATGTTTGTGAGTGTGCACAGAGTGCTGCTGCTGATCGGCCAAAGCTGCTATGGGACAGTTCCAAGCACTAGGGCACAAGAGAGGACTTTGGAGGGGGATATGCTAGTGTTTGGACATGGACAGGAAGGACAGAATGCACAACTATGCCATATTACTCTGGACTGACCTATATCAGGGCTGCTTTACTTCCCTGAGGGATTTCATATGCCTAGAGCAGCAGACTGATACATCAGTCTCCTCTCAACTGGAAGGACACCTGCAGATTGGCTGGAGCTGAGCGGGGAAGAACAGACAATTCCTTTCCCAAACTCGATAGAAATTCCAGGCCTAGAAAGAATATTCCATATTCCTCTACTCCAAATCAATGCAGACATCCACCAGGGTGCTGCTGAACTCCTCTGTTGTTGTCACTAAGTGGCCACCACCACTGCTGCCTCCACCAACTTTCTCCCTAGAGCTGCATAACAGTTGGAGATGGGCTCTCTTTTCTCCATCTGCCTCCCATTCTCCCTCCCTCTCACCACCAGTAAATATGAGGGGACTACAGCATTAAACAAAAAAGTTACCCTAAAACCTCCTATGATTAAAGGGCAAGCAGTGCAACTCCATAGCTATTTAAGGTGAAATCTGTAAAGGTCAAGTTTAATATCAGGGAGATGGAGGTTTCACCTCACTGGAGGAGCTGTCAAACCTGGGCCAGGGAAGCTCTTACAAGAAATCTTCAGTGGTCTTCACCTGGCCAAGATCCAGGGCATGCTCCGCAGCCTGGCTTACACCTAAACAAGAACTGGCAGCTGATGGAAAGCTGCTGGCAGAGGACCTCAGCAAGCAGACACAGAAAACCTTCTTTACTCAGGGATCTAAGATAGAAGCAGGATAGATGCATCTGCTCACCTCAGGCTGGTAGATTGCACTGCCTTTGATAACTGTTGTATTTAACATGTGCTTCCTAGTTTATAATAGTAGCTCTCCCCTTGTTCGTCCACCTCACTCTGTGGCTCCCATATCCCCTCCATCCCAAAGACCTCCAGCACCTCTGTCCATCCTGACCCAACATTGCCATCTCTGTTGGCAGTCCCTCTGCACCAGCTATTCAGAAAGTCTGAATATACTTGCCTTTGAATTCTGCAGTGCTGCAGCTTCACTGCTGCTGCATCGCTAAGGCAATGCGAATCTGTCCAGGTCAATAAAAAAAATAAATAAATCCCAACAGGAGACGTTGCTGTGTATGAAATTGTGCACCAGTGGGAAAGAGAACAAGAAGAGCAAGCAATGCTTGCTCCTCAAGGACAGCAAGAGTACCAGCATCAGCTGACTCAAGCTGCTGCTGGCTCTGGGTGTTAGAATCCATAAGGGCAAGGAGGGAAATCGGCAGCCTTGGCAGAGGGTACAGTGGAGGCCAGCTGCATGCTGGAGTCCTGAGTCATCTGACACTAACACAGAACTTTGGGCTGTTGCTGTCTGAGGAGAAACCAGCAACTTCCATTAATTTTTCAAGCCTCTGCCAGCCTCTAAGTCCAAACAAGCTGCTCCATAGTAAAGCCTCTGAAGGATAAATTTGTCTTGGGATTATTTCCGGGCAGTTGAAAGAGCCCATGAAACAAACACTCTGTCCTCAGCACTGGTGGGGGTGTAGGACATGAGGAACTATTTGAAAACTTGAGGTCCCACCTTAGGAATCTGACAGAGGAAAACTTTACTTTCCCTTGGGATAAGAAAGGACAGGTTAAAGGAAGTAATCTGTCATCAAGTACTAGGTAGGAAGATTAATTTTCTCTACTAACAGAAACAACTGTAGGGCTAAAGCACTGCACTGGGACACTGGAGAGCTGTGCTCTTGTCACAGTCACAAATTCTCTCTGGGACTATGACAAGCCATTTCATTGTTCTCTAAAGCAAGCAGAATTAGTCTTATTTTCTCACTCTGCCTACCTCATTGAGCTTTCTTAGCACAGAAAATGTCCATCTCCTACCAACATGCAGATAGCATCTGAAATTAAGAGGCTTTTAGCATTAAAGGGGAGCACTACCTTCAGTCCCTGAAGAGAACAGTTGCTCAGCTTAGGGTGTCAAGCTGCTGTGCAGCGCTCAGCCCAGCAGCCTGTGCCCCAGATAGGAATGAAGTGTTGCTATACTGCTCTAAGACCTGGGTAAATTGAACATGGAGTTGCCTGCAAACTGGAAGGCAGCAGCAGCCTAGCTCAGCCCTTGCCCTCTGCAGCATAAAACCTAAGCTGTCTTTATGCTATGGCCCTCAGCCTCTGCTGGTGACCATCACCGACGTCTAGATTAGAACCAGACCCATACTGGGGATGCAGAGAGTTTTCTTCCCTGATCCTCCTTGCACCTGGGTTGTTACTATTGGAAAGCACGGGCTAAGGCTGCAGTTAACCTGACTTCTCTAGTAATCCAGCTTTATCGTCAGCCCTCATCCTTTACGGGGTAAAATTCTGCTACCCCCTTAGCAGAGGCTCCTTCAGAGCTTCATTGGCAAGTTTTCCCAAAAGCTAATATTTTAAAGAAGATCAGAGCTGACTAAGGCATTTGTAGCTAGGTCAGAAGCAGTGAAAACCACAAATGTCCATGAGATACTAGGAAGCATTCAAGTCCTGACATTCTCAGGCTGGTTTAGACATTTACTCTAGTACACTCTCCGCCCAAAGCTAGTACCAGCAGCTCTGCTGGAAGGCTCAGAAAGCCTTGCAGCAGGTGGATAGAAAATAACCTTTCCCCAGGGAAATTTTCTTCCTGACCCTGATTAATTAGAAGCTGCCTGATGCCCTGAAGCATGGAGATGAACACTACAGGCAGAAACCAAAGGTAGACAAAAGGTTGCCCAGGGGAAGCAGCAGCTACCTGCCAACTGACAAGCTGACTTGAACTGTAAACCAGCCTGCAAGGCAATCTAAAGACAGTTTAAAGAGCATTTTCCTGCCATAAAAGCAAGATGCTTTCCTCCTTGGGAACCAACGGGTGTCTCCTGGGCTGAATTTCATTTCCACTGTAATGAAAATTAATAGTAATGGTAAAGACTAAGGCAAGAAGCAGCTATAGCTTCCTCCCACTCCACAGTTATGTGCTTGCCACTCTACTGCAAACCTGCTCCACTCTCAGAAAAACCAGGCAGTCGCTACGTTTTAATTATGTCAGTAACACATTTGCAGCCAATATCCCCCTTGGAGTTGGCACAGTCGCCATTTAAACAAGGTCAATTTGCTTGCTGTAACATAGACCACAAAACTTATTTCCACTATGCATTCTCTTCCAGCTAGACAACTTTCCTCCCCTGTGTCTGCTCCTCTCGACTGTTACCCCTCTGCTGCAATAGGCAGGCAAAGGTTTCTGGCAAAACCCAAAACATGAGCAAAGAGGAACATATAGCTCTTCCATAAAGATCATCAAAAGGTACCTCTCCAGGAGAGGCCAGGACTTCACAGAGCAAGTCTTTGGCTTCAGGCTCAAACAGGTGCACAGCTGTATCAGTCCTAGCATTCTTTTCCTCATATAGGACACAAAGTTAGAAGGGAAAGAGGGGGAAAAGGAAAAGGGATTGATAGTCAAAGCATATGGATGTCAGATATATGACAGGACCTTTGTAACCAACATGCCAGGGAGGGGCAACAATGAAGGCTCTTGTCACCTGACACTTAGAAGTCCTTCTGAGACAAAAAGCTGTCATTTATTGGGGACTAAAAGTTCATTAATAAGATCATGCAATTAATAGAAGTGATACAAAGAGACTCAGACAAACAGGAGAACTAAAACAACATGGATATAAGTAGAGGAAAATGTGGTTTCCAAAGAGCAACAGCGAAATAGCTGAAGCCAAAAGGTGATTTGGAGAAAGTGGATAAAACTGATGTTTCACCCCAAAAGGCTTGGATGGAGGGGCAAGAAATGCTAACTGATCTGCAATCCAAAATTGTTGTGGAGGAGGCATAAAGTATGATGTCAAGTAGGCTGACACCTTCTCATCCATCCTGTTTTCTGGGACGTTTCCAGGAGTATGGAAGAGAACCAACCCAAAATTTATATTTATTTATTTATTTAAACACAGGAACTGACAGAGTCCCCAGGAAATCAGACTTTCCCCTTCCAAGATGTGTGACTTTTCTTCCCAAGACTCACAGCACCAGGGCAGTCTCCTCCCCAGAGGAAGTCTCTCTGGGCACCACCACACCCCAGGGATGCACTTGGCCCACAGGAGGCTCTGCACAGTTCCAGCTTGTGCTGCCGTTCCCTCTTGCCAAGGCATTCTGGGGGAAGGTTTTTTGTACTATAATTTTTATTTGGTCTCTTCCACAGGGTAACATCATCAGAAGCAGACTCTGAAGACAGAAGAACTAGAGAGACAACTTGAGGGCTGATTCTTATTTAGTCTTTATTTAATTTAATATTCATGAGCAATCCCAGCAGGGGAGCTAAAAATCTTCCACTCCTAAATCAAAATGCTATATAAGATCCTATTTAAGTTATTCTGTGGAAATAAAGTGACCTTCAGAACTGTAGTTGCTACGTGCCATACCACATTCCATAAACCACTCAGGAATAACTACCCCGGACCCACAAACCTCATGGCTCTTCCTTGCACAGCCTATGGTCAGAAATACCACCAAGAGTTCAGATCAGGTAAGGACCTGAAAGCCTACAACTTGAACGAAGGAAGAACTTTCTACAAAGGACCATTTTATAGTCAAGACAAGGCCTGCAATGCACACAAGTAGATTGGCTTAACTAAGATGACTTCTCTTTCCAGACTTATGCACAGTCCAATTCGAGGTATGGGCATCAAATTTGCAGGTTTGTAAACAAATTCTTCAGTGCAGGTATGCTTTTGACCACAGAGTCCGAAAATTCTGCAGTGCTGATGATTTTTCTTGAAAAGCCCTGTCAGAGGCTGGGCTTAAACATTCAGACTGTAGCAGCTCTTGCTAGAGAAGTGTCAATTTTTCAAGGGGAAGGCTGCTATTGAGCTTGTAGTTGTGTTGAAACTTGCCACCAATGCCAGCCCTAAGATTTAGAGCACGACATAATCTCTAAATCCAAAAGCTGTTCAAGAGCTGCTTGGATTTTCTTGTCAAGGAAAAGAGAGGGCATCTGCTGAAGAGGTGTGACACAGTTGTGTAACTGGCTGGCTCTCCTCAAAGTATCAGAGGCTCAGTGCCCGTTGCAGGACAGAGGAGAGGGTCATTTACCTGAAATGCTGACTCACACACAGATGCTGCGAGTCACATTTCTGGCAGAGGGCAAGCTGACCTAACTGATAGTGACCTTCATGTCCCAAATCATCTCATCTTGCTAGAAATTACAGCAGAAGGAAATCTGCAAGTCTACAAACCAAAAGCAAATCTTGGGACAGCAGAGGCTGGATCTGATCATTCAGCAGCATAACCACCCATTCTATATATGATTCTACAGAACAAGGTCAGTTAAGCACTTGGGAAACGATTCTGCAGTTTCAGTGAAGGCAGTAGGGTCTGCTTTATTGTTTCCAGCCAAAGAACCTCTTCCGCTGAAGTGAATTCAGTGCTGCTGGTAGGGGCTGGATTGAAAATGGCTGTCCTCCAAACACAGGGAGGAAAATCGCCACCTCTCTTTGGCCGATATTCCTCCAGCCTTTTAGCAGAGATAATTGCCAACCCCTTCTGCAGAGCCACTCTCTGCTGAAATAGGGAGAGTATTGCACAGCAAGAGTCGGTCTATGAGAAACCTATTCATATTTGGCCACTGTTTGAAAGCTGCTGATGGGCTAGGAGGATTTCAGTCTGGCAAAACGCACCAGCTCTTTGCAGGGAACAGATACCAAATGCACGTTCCATTTGGAGTCAGTACAGATCACGAAGAACTCAGGGAAGTGTCAGTGCAATGCGGACAACCAGTACAGGCTGACTCACAGCAAGTCTGTTTCCAATATCCATATCCCCATGATGATGCATGTACAGCATAGCCCACGCCACTTCTGTAAAATAAAGCCTTCCCACATCTGGAACACCTCTAAGCACTGGGGTTTGAAAAGCAACAGGGCTGAAGCTGAGTTTGCCTTGATTGTTTCCTCTCTCCTTTCCCATGCCCCCCCATTGTCTGTTAACCCTGCAGTATGTTAATACATTTTCTAGCCTGGCCTGTCTCAAAGACTTACAATAAAGCACTTATTTCAATTTATCTATATTTTTCTTTTGCAAAACTCCCTATTCTTGCTGCTTGCAGCAGTTCCCCCCGGGGTGGGAATAATGCTGAATCAGAATTAATTCTATCTTTATGTGCAGAATTTTCCCTTTTTCTCAGCTTCTACAGTTATACCGGTGCTCTCTGCGATCCTGTCAGTCCTAGGAGTGAAGGCAGGAAGATCTGTCCAGGTCATAGCAACAATGGAAAAGGAGCAGTGCTACCAAAATGAAGGGCTCCCAGCTCAGCACGTGGTGGTCTGCCCTTTGAATGAAGACTGGCCCACGTGGTGTACTAAACAGAAATGATTGCTACTGGAAAGACTTTTTCTAGATGGTATGTTAAAAAAAAAAGTTTCCTTGAAGACTCCAAGATTCTTGTGCATTTCTATTAAATATCCAAAGGTAATTTGTCAAGAGATAAACTTTGATGCTATAGCCAGCTCCTAGAATGAATAATTGCATTCTGTCCCCACTGTCACACTTCACTTCCCTGCTCTGAAGGTTGTCTGCCTCCCTTTCATTACCCAAGTCTAACGCACTTGAACAAGTATATTCTGGATGTCAGGGTGCATTACCACGCTTTATCCAACACAAGAAAAATTTAGGCACAGAAAGATCGAGTGATGGAAGAGTTTATGCAGATCCAAACGTCAGACCCAGGGCATCCTACATTCCCAAGGCAGCTGTGGGTTTTGGGTGAGGGGCGGCAAACTGATTCATGTTGAGTCTGCAACACAGTTGTGCTTCCTATAGCTTTTTCCTACCTTCTGAGGGCTTTCAGGCTGAGGATGTGTTCCCTTGAACTGCAGCCAGTGTCCCATCAAAACTGCACATAGCTATTTTGCTTGATGGGAAAACACTCCATCTCCTCCTCACCTTGCCCTGTGCTTCAGGCCATTAAATCCTAACCACAGCTAGTCCCTTCTCTTTCAGTAAAACTCCTCCTTGCCCCAAGACACCTACTCAGTGCTGCTGGGCTGGCTCTTCCCATTCTCCCTCCGCAGCCAGGACCAGGTTCCCTCTTGGTCACACAACTTCCTGTGCCTCTGGGGCTGCTGCCTCTCAGTCAGTCACAAAAAGCCCCACCAGCACCAGGCATTATAAGAGTGAAGCTAATCAATACTCAAGGAACATATTAAGGGGACTGGTTTTCAGCCATCAATCAGTACCATTTACATGAGAACTGTCAGGCTGCAAATAGAAAAATAGGTGATGTGAAACAATCCTGTCTGAAGGTTTTTAGCACTCTTTACAAATTGCTGTGGTGAATAACTTGTTGCCTGTATTTATCCCTTTTCAAATTGTCTCTTAGCTACAGCCATCCATCTTCATTCCTCTCCCTCTTGCTCCAGACACTCTCCGCTGCTACCTCATTATTTTACATTTGTACACTGCCACTTGGCTGTGCCTTGCTAGGATACATAGAGAAGTCTCAGGAGGAGAGATTCATCCCTGGGGCAGTGCCACTGGGTTCAGTATGAATCCAGCATGGCCTTTCACACATTTCCCCACATCTCTCCAATTGAGACAGCATATTTGCAAGAGATCAAAGCATTGGCATCAGGACACCTGGGTCCCAGCCAGGACAGTGCTACTAACAGCCTTGGAAAGCAAAGTGCCGGCTCTGTAAAAAGGTTGTTTTACAGGGCACGTGGCGGGGCTTCACTGAAACACTTTTACACTGATAGGCTCAAAGATGTTTGAGTCGGGTCAGATTTTAGCAAGCCTGAGTTTACCCTTGCACAAGAGAGCCAACTCAGTGCATCACAGCAGTGACAAGTCTCATGCTTGAAGCTCAGATCTCCTTCAATTTTTAACTGCCAGCAGTACAAGGCATATGACAGTTATTCTAACAGTCCTTCTTTGCGACAGGAGTGGCATACACAGGCCATTTTAGAAGGAAATTGCAAATCAGAGATGTCACTGAGAAACAGACACTGCTCTCAGACAAGCTTCAGCACTACTGTGCTCCAAACACACTCTAGAAAAGCACCAGACATGCAGCTAGTAAAAGCTTACCCTTCTTCAGCAGGCTGGCTTAAACCAACTCAGATGTTGTTTCTATTCCAGTTCTCTCACTGCTTTGTATCAGAGGAGTGCAACCTTCTTCCCTCCAACCACAGGCAGACACCTTCACCCGCTCTTCAGAGCGCTCACCATCACATCTCCACAGCTGTCCTGCTCATTTTAAAAACCTCATCTTCAAAATTAAATGCACTAGTTTTCCCATGCTTGAGGTTTTCTTGCCTTCATTTGCCGGTCTCAAATACATTCTATCGCTCTATATTCACCGGCCAACATCTCAAAACCACTGCTTCCCCTAATTCATACTCTGTACTGCCTCATTTTTATTTGCCTCTGAAAAGTGTTAAGAGGATAGGGTTTGTATGAAAGATGCTATACAAAATAAACTTGTATTGTGCTATAAATCTCAGCCAAAGTGCAACTAAGATAGGTACAAAATTATAGGCTACAAGTAGGTGGTTTGAAAGTGCGTACTTATGTAGGAGGGAAGAATGATTCCCTTCACAACAACCATCACTGGGGAAAACTGTTGATTGTATTATTCAAGTGGTCAGGCTAGAGGGCTCATCTCTTCAAATCCATAACTCAAAATGTCAGGTTTTGTTAAAAGAATATTGACAAGCTCAAGCCCCCAAGGCCCTGGAGACTCTGCACATGTGTCTGGAGAGGACCCTGCTACTTAAGACAAAACAGCAGAGAAATGTCTTGGTCAAGGGCAGCACAAGTCAGTGGCAGCAGCAGGACAGACCCAGGGACTCAACTGCTTGTCCAGAGAGAGAAAAACAAGGACAATTAGAAGCAGGTCCTGGTTAGGTGCATCTGGGAGGAAGAGCAAAGTTTTGCAAGGGGGGCAGCTTTGGGGGAGAGGAGCTCTCTTTCCAAAAGGCAAGAGGAGAAAGGAACACTGAAACAACCCTAAGGGTTTTGCTGTGTATTTCCCAGCAAAGGGATGTGTCAAGGCTCCATCTTGCAGCCTCCTGAGCCAGTTGTTCTCCCCTGAGGGCACACCTCACTTCAAGTCCCCCATCCTCCACAGCTTACTGAATAATCACAGATACACAGTCAGTCTTTCTTGCCCCTTTTCTCTTTGGCTTTACAGGAAACCAGAATCCACTCAGATATCAATACTGTGGGGCATATTTCTCAGTTTCACCTCAAACTTACTCTGATTTCTTCTTGCAGAGACAATCTTGACTTCCCAAATAAAGTGATAAGGGGTTGAACACCTATGCCTGGTGCCTAAAGAGGCCTTGTGATTTCTGTGCTATAATAATAAATTGGGTTATTAATAAGAAATTAATAAATAATAATTAAAACCCCACAACAATAAATTGGGCCGAATTTATTCAACATCAGTGCTACCAGCCTGCTAACAGACAACCCTAAGAGCTCTATTCTCCAAACCAAGGCCTGCCTCTTGCATTATGTAACATCTCTCCACCTAGAATATTCCCCAAGCTGAAGAGCTGTTCATACAAGAGATGAATGCTCCGTCTGGACACTTATTTTTATTATGTTTAATTCCCTTTATCCACTGCTAATTTCCCTTTTGCTGTGTGCCTGTCAGGAATCCATGTCTCAGCAATTCACCGAGCAGAGCAGCCTGAGCATATATCAGGCTTCATAAATAGCACCCCAGTGGTTCAGGCTTGCTGACAGAGCTGCCAAGCAATACTGATCTACTGTGATCTGCCTTGAGAGGCACGGTCCTCTGGGGTCAGACAGGGTAACAATCTTGCAGCTATACTTCCCTGTTTGCTCCCCGCTACCTTCCCCTGTAAGTCTCTCCCCCCTGCCCTCCCTTTTTGACATTACTACAATTATATGGTGGCCACAACAGACCCCTGGCAACAGTCTGAAAACACTGTGTGTGCTGAGTGCGGGGGAAGGATTTGCTCCGACAGCCTCCAAAAATAGATGGCAATAGGGGAGGGTGAAAAGGGGTTGTGACCTGCTGCTTCATAAAAGGGGAGAGATGCGCAGAAGGACAAAAGGACTCACCCCTTGGCACTCAGAGTTTACAGGCTAGTAGGCTGCCAGCTGATTCCCAGGTTCAGGCTTTAGGCACACAACAAAGCTTGCCAGCAGGGGAAGCAGGAGCATCAGCCTTCTGAGGCAGGCTGGCAGCACCACACCGAATAATCCTATGGAGGTTACACAGAAGGTCACGATAAAAACCTTCCCAATGGGAGCAAGAGATCAGCAGAGCTCATCTGCCAGCCTGACGCCTAGGACTGTCACCACAAGGATTACTGTTCACCTCACAGCTCAAGTCTCAATCCCCCCCAAATGGAAGCTAAAATAGGTTATCACATGAAAGCAAAGAGTACTAGAACTTGAGCTCCATGCAGAGTAATTTTAATATGTTAGCCAAAACCAAAGCATCTAAAATTTATTTTCATGCTTATGGAAAGAATCTGTCATTGTTTCTCATGGAAATGATCCCCTCCCCCTCACGTTTCAAGCCCTGTATAAGTAATAATATCATTTGGGGTTGAGCAGAACGTTTGCCTTTCTGCTGAAAACTATTAGTCCAACGTGGCGTGAGCTCATGAATAAGGTCTAGTCAACAAAAAAAATGTATTTTCCAGCAGAGAAAAAATATTCAGCCTCCTCCATTCCTTAAATCAGTTCTAATTATGAGAGTAAAAGAATCAGAGATGCCCTCGGAGATGGCAAAACGAATGTTACTCTCAGTACAGAAAGAGAACAGTCTAAAATAAAGCAAAAAGTCTTCCTGGATAGGGAGCCAACAAATGTCTGGCATAGATTTAGCTTTATAACATCTCAAGGGAAAGTAATTTATGCCCTTTTCTGAGAGCCATACATGTAAAACAACAATTGCCCTTCGCAGCCACAACCTTTCCTATTTCCTCCAGCACTTTGTGAAGGAGTCATCTCCATCTCTATAAATGCCAGGACAGCCAAACACACCTATGTGAAAACAGAAACCTCTGCTTTCTTCAACCACAACTTATAAAACTGCATAATCATGAGGACGAAAAACACTTGACCAAGTTGAGAATTTGGTTTTGATCTTATCTAGAAATTCTGCCCTGGGCCATCATTTGAACTGGGTTGGGATTTTGGAGAGGTTTTTTTAGATTCTTCCCATCTTCCAATAATTACATTTCAAGTTTTCCCTTGACGAAGAAGGATACCCTGTCTCACTGTTCCTGCTAAAACGGAAATTTCAATTAAATAGAGCAAAAAGCCCAACAAGGCCATCAAAATATGGAAGTGATTAAAGTTTACAGCCATTAGATAGAGTCACTATGTGCTACTGATTTATTTTGCCTTTCCCAAATCAATTTCCAAATGATCATAAACGATCTCACATCTGGCATTAGTTTCAGAAATCCACATCAGACATTTGGAAAAAAGTCTGCAAAGTCTGTTATTCCACTGCATTCACAACAAGAAAACACACTCGCCAATGAAGCTGAATACTGAACCATCAGAGAACCTAACCAGGTCGGTGGATTTTTTCCACACTTCTAAGACAAACTAGACTGCTCCTCAGGGTGTCCTCAGCAGTGGAGGGAAAGGAGGCACAGAGCCCAGGGCAGTCAACACAAAACACCCCGATCTCACAGATCTGTGATAACAGAGATAAGAGCATGGGAATACCTTGGCTTTGCCAGCCTTTATAAAAATCTTCATTTCTGGCCAGGGAGACCACTGTTTGGCTGGGCTCCAGACAGACAGAAGCCATATAACACCCATGAAGTGTGTTACTAGCTATAAAATACAGATCTATCTCCCTCAAACCTGACCACAGTAGCTGGCAAGAGACAGGAGGAAGATAAAGGAAGAGAAATACTGCACAGATGGATGTCCCTTCTTTAGGTTTGTTTTTGGGGAAAACACCAGAGCAGGTTTGGAGAGTCACATTTTGTTTCTCTGTAGAGTGTGAAGCTGGAGCATCACCAAACTGCAGCCCTTACCCAGTCATTTCTCCCTCCCTGTGACCATGAGACACGCCAGGTACACAGGACAACACAGGGGAAGGTAAAATGTTTTCTGAACCAAAAAAAAAAAAATCCAACTTCTTTTGCAGAATCTCACTAGAAAATAAATTAATTCAGGACCAACATTTACCTCCAAGGAAAGGAATTACTGAATTTTTAAAACTAGCAGATATATTTTTAATATGTGTAAGAGAAAATACATCATACTGGCGGTTGCACAGGTTGGAAAAGAGTTACTACTTTCTTCCTCAGCAGCCTAAAAACTGGCAATTAGCAAATCAATATGCAAATGTGATCAAACTTGACAGGCAGAGCTACAATACAGTGACAGCACCAATGGAAAAATACAAGCAGCAAGAAGAACAACAATATTTACAGAACGCAGTCACATCAGGTAAATATTGTTATACATTATAAGCTGTATACATCTTAAGTGTTTTCAGTCTTACTCCCAGTGTAATTATTTGTACTGAGCTGAATGCAATGGGTCTTGGAAAAAGGCGTTGTGCAAACAAATACTCTACAAAAAGGTTAAACATGAAAATTTTAAGACAACAGACTGTCAGGCAGAAGTGCGTTGAGTCAATGAGATGTCACTGCTCAGTGCACTCCAAGGCTGTTTTAACTCGCCCTTTAGCAAAAGTTTGTATCCATCAACACTTTGACTTTATGGTCACTTCCCAAAGCATTAAATCAAGGTCTGAGTGTTGTCATCCCCAGCACATTGCTAACACAGCAACGAGCTCATCTCCAGCCAAATAGCATAAGCAGCCAGATGGGCAGAGAGGGAAGATTCTGCAGAAAAGCAAATCAAGAAGGAACAGTTTGGTGCTCAGTTACAGCCTGCAAAGCCTGTGGTTTCATTTATTCTCTTTAATCGTTGGCCTTAGAAGAAAGAAAGGGAGAGGAAAGAAGGGAACTAACAAAGTCTCCTGGCTGGTGTGCAGACTTTGATGGGTAACCTGCCCAAAGGGGACCAAAAGAAAAAAATAAAAATAAAACGCAGCAGTGGAAAATACCTTGTGGTCAACATAAGCAGACGCTGCCTGAAAATTTGCTCTTTTCCACAGTGGTGATGCATTTTGCAACTATTCTGTGTGGCTTCGGTCAGTCAATACAGGAAGCTATACAGAGAGCAGAGCTGATGTGATCGCATCAGAGCTGTCTATAATAGTTAACGTGACACTTCGTGAACACAGTGATGCCCCAGTGTAAGAGGTTTACTGCCATATAACTTTTTGGGGAAAGACAAATTGTGCCCTCTCATCACCTAACCAGTCTTGAAAAGGTCTCACTCTTCACTTGAGAGAAAAAGCTGCTGAAAATAGGGTCATTTCATTAGCTGCCTTGATACTTTCACTGAGCTCTTCAAAAAATTCAGTCCAAGGGAAGAATGAAGCTAGAATAGGCAGTGAAATATCACAGCAAGGTGCTTCCCTTAGTAACTATTACAACAGCAAAAAAGCATTGCCTGGGTAACTGGATCACTGAATCCACATTCAGACAACAACGTCTTGAGAAAAATACCCCTTTCCTTTAGGTCATTTTTGTTGTTTTGTTTAAGAGCAGGAGAAAAAATGATGGAAAGCAAGGCTTGATACCGAGCTATTTTGTTTTCTTTATTTGCTGTTGAAGTAGAAGAGGGTTGAGTTCAGCATTTCTTTTACAAGGCCACGACCAGACACAACTGGCATTATATGTTTCCATAGGCAATGTGTCATAACATTACCGAACCAGCAGCAAAGCTTTTATCTGTGAGCATGCTAATAAAGTGTGGGCACGTATGCACACAGAGGCACCGAAAAACAGCGGAGCAAATGAACTCCCTGGGAGTAGCAATACAAGTCAGAGTCAATCTCCTTTCACCTTATGCCTCATTAGAAGAGAGGTTCTCCCGTGCCTGAACTAGGATTTGATATTAGCTTTCAATTACCTAGTGTACATTTTAAACACTTCCTCAATTACCTTTTCCACCTCTCTCCCATTACAGTCCCACAATCGATACATGGGATATAGTCCTTTCCCAAACTCCAGTGAAATGTAAAGAGCAATCTAGGTAATAACACCAGCCTGTCTGTAATCCCAGGGAAAGGGGACAGGTTTTTCTTACCCCTTAATGTCACCCCCCTCCCAAGCTGAGCTTGCTTTGGTTGCTGGACTTTACTTCAGTTCAGTAATGATTATTACCTCCTCTAGCAATAAATAGACAGACTCTGGCTTGATTCTGCAAGGATATTTATTACCCAGGGTGCCCTTTGATCCTGTTTAGTCTAATTGAGCCTGGCACACAGCTCCAGGTTGCTAATGTATTTCTACCATAAACTATATTTGCAGACAGATGGAAGTTACATGATTGCCTCCTTTCACTGCTATTAGTGAAGCAGTCAGCTCCTTACTTTACTTACAATTTAATTAGGAGGCATATGGAAATGTCGGGAACACTGAAGCCAAGGCCCTTGCACAGGTTTCAGTGCTCGTTCTGTCGCCTGCAAGCCACCTCTCACTCTGTTTCAAAGACTCAAATAACTCCTGAAACAGAGCCTCTTCAACAGCACTGAGAAACAGAGATCCCTTTGCGAGCTACACTGGGCTGGACCACTGCCTCGAGTAAGATGCTCTTAATTTGTGTGAATTCAGCACGGTGGAGAAAGCAGCACCTAGCAAAACATCTCCTGCATTTCCACTGCTACAGAGCAAGGAATAGAGGCTTTTCTGGTGACAGCTGATCCCCATACCAAGATCTCTAGCAGCTCAGAGACATGCCCCAGCCATCATTAGACTAGTTAGCTTGGGCAAGGATCTTTGCGTAGCTGGAGGTACTTAGACCTCATCAGCTAATCGCCTGAGCATTTATTCAACAGCTCTCTGAAATGTCAGAGTTCTAATAAAAATCAGGATGCTTCAACTCCTGCCTCTTTTTAAATATCAAGATGCCATTAGCTGTGCTTGCTGCCCTCTAGGAAGTAAATGGAGGGAACAATGGCAATTCCTGGGCTCTTCGCATCTGTCTTTAACCTTCCTCCCCTCTACATTCCCATGAGCTGAAAGACACCGCTCTCCAGGGCTCCCACTCTGTAAAGCAGTCAGGCACAGGCTTCAAGGTACACTGGACCAGGAAGGGCTGGATGAGGGATGCCTTCCAACCACTATGCTTCTCAATGTGCTTTTCATCTCAAAGCAAGCTGTGCAACAACTACAGCCAAGATGCAAATAGCTTCTGGCTGGTTTAGGTGCTCCTGGTACAAGGTGAGTCTCAAAGACCTCCTTTCTTGGTGGTGACAGCAAGTTGCAGTGATTTTATAGCAAAGACCCAGACAAGAATGACATGGCCTTATTCTCAGGACTCAAGGTACAGCTCAGGGAGCAGTAACCCTTGCTAAAGGGTGTCCCTTAAAATAAGCTGCACTACAGCTCAGCCTTTCTTGCCATGTCATTATCTCAAGTTTCCTTGTTTTATTTTACTGTTTTCAAATTGAACCCACAATAAAACAAACCTGAGTGGAAACAAACCTAAGAGAACGAGGAGGGGGAAGAGGATGGAAAAGTGACATTCGTTTCCTCCCCTGAAAAGACATCTGACAAATTCTGTTTCTGAGTAAGTGACAGTCATAGTCAGTGAGATAATTGAATCCCTGTCAATTAGGCAGAAAAAAAAAATCAGATCAAGCCTACAGTAAGATCCCTGTAAAAATAATAATAAAAACATAATAAAAGGAACAGACAATAAAAGCAAATAAATTGTACAGACTGGTCTAAAACACCCTTGGCCTGACCTAACCCAAGACTGAGTTGTATTGTACCATGTGAAAACACAGACATGAACCCTTTGGGAACACAGCCATCCGCTTCCCCTGCCTTGGAATCACTTCTGTGCTCCCACAGAGTTCATGCACCTCATGCAGGGCCCTGTAGAAGGCATACTACACATGAAAGCAGCTTCACCTTCAGCAGGTAAAGTGAGGTGCCTAAATACCTGATAGCAAACACCACACAACATCTGCATAGCAAGTTCATTCATTTCACCTTTCACTGTTTGCTCAGGACATGAGAAAATTCTCACCGGCTGCCATGCTCCCTTCCCTCCCTTCTCTCAAAGGCTGAAAATCAGCAAGCTAGTGCTCCATGTCCATACTGGTTAACTGGGAAAACCCACCCTATGATCTTACTGTGGCAAAAGTGCCATTGTTTTTGACAGCATCATCAAGTCTCTGTGCTCTATCCTAAACACTGACCCCATCACGCTGGATTCTCAATAGCTGTGAGTCACCACCAACACCTCTCCACTTGTGGATTTTTGTCTCTTTTCCTTGGTTTTTTTTTTTCCCCCATCTTTTTCACTCCTTCAGAAAAATCTCCCTCACTTGTACACTTTCCCCTTGGCTTTCCTTCCCCCCCCAGTAGAATCCTGCACTTCTCTTTTTCCCTTTCTCAATTTCCATTCTCTGTTTCACTGACTTCAATTCAATTTAAACCAAATTGCTTTATTGGTGGCACTGAAAGACAAGGATTGCTAAAGCCATTATAAACGTGTACAATACACATTAGGTAAAAAATATTTAAGGAAGGAATACTCCAGCAAATGGAATCAATATATTCCACATGAAGCATTACCAAGGGGGGGGGGGAAGGGAGTGAAGTCAAACTCTTGTTAAGTGCACCACAAGCCTACTCAAAATTCAGAGCTGATAACATGTTAGCACATAATCAGCAGCATTCCAGTTCCTGCTGCTGTGCTCACCCTGGCTCCTGTGCCCTGACTCCAGCAGCAGCTTTTCACAAATCAATGATCTCTTGCTATTTCAAGGATTCTGGGCTGAGAACTAGAGCTGTTTCCTTTGGATCTTTTCTTACTGCACTGCTGCTGATAAAGCTAGAGATCTCCATCTCTGTCACTTCTGAATCACATTTCAGAGACCAAGCAGGCAGGCACCGAGGGTGGGGAAAAGGCATTTACATAGTAATTTTAAACCCAAAAGAGGGAATAAGTCTATGGACATTTTTAGAAGGCAGCCTTGTATCAGAGCTGCCTGCAAACATGTTGCCCTAGTTGTCTTTGAGTCTTCTCTATAAAGTATTCGATGCCTAGGGACATTGGTGCCAGGCAAGACTCATACCCAGAAGAGCAAGCAGATCCTTAATTACAGTCCAGGAACTGTGCAATTCCATCTTTCCTGACAGAGTCAGGAGTATTTCCCTTCTCAAACTCCTTTTAACAAAGCCCTTCTTTTTACCTTATCATCACACAGCCAGCTAGCAAACCTTTGCCTGGTGCACTTCAGAGAGTCACCTTGAAGAAACCAGCACACTGGGCGAGGTGTGGTGCCACTCAGCAAAAGCAAAGCTTAGAACCCGGTCCCCAGTGACCAAGGACAAAGTTTCAAAAGCTGAAAAAGCATCTGAAGTCAGTGTAAACGGACAGAGGTTTTCAGAAACTACAAGCTAGCTGGAGACCAGATTAGTTAATGCAAGGCACAGCAGCTTCTCTGAAATGGACTTAATGGGGACAGAGCCAGCTACCCTCACCGCTGGAGATTTCTGCTTCTTCCAAACCTTTTCCTTCCCTAATCCACTCTCCAGTTGCCCCACACGTGAACACTCCAAGCAGCAGAACACACTGCAGAGCTAATGATCCTCTCTTGCTCCATTCCCACCAGGCTGAAGACAGTCTTCCTTTTGAGATACAAGACAGCTGGTTGTTTTCATTTCCCTTGTGACTGTTGCTGGATTATCAGCTCATCTTTGTGACAACTCCTGGGTACCCCAAGAATCCCAATACAGACAAAATACTCTCACCTCTCAAGAAGAAATTAGGTTTTCGCTGAGGAAGTAATCAATCCATCAGAGCGTGTTCCACTTGCTGCAGAGATTAAGAGGCCTCTGCTAATAGTTTGCTTTCTAGAACAGAACATATCCCTGCTGCCTCCCTGCCACTGCACTGCCTTGCTCAGCCCAACAGCACTTCTGGGGCTGCCTGGAAATTGCACAGCTTTTAAAGGCACCTTCAATTTCAGATTATGTGAAACATATGAGCACTTGCTTTTCCTTCTTCCCCTTTCTCAAATAGGTTTGGGAACAGGTGATAATCCCAGTGAGGAGATGATGCTGGAAACAAATAGGATGTTACTCTTGGCGCTTTCCTTTGTAACCATTTTCTCACTGCATTCGAGCCAGATAAAAGTGGATTTTAAGGATCATGTGCCCAATGGCTTAGGGACCACTTGCCAAATGCAACCTAATATTTACAGAGGCAATGGTTTCAAGACCTAATTCTCTTCCTTGGAGAAATGAGTGCCACAAACTATAATTTTTTTTTTTTTTTTTTAAGCTCTAGAGTGAACTAATCATTATTAATCAGAATAGTTATTTCCTCCTCTGGTTTATGTATCCTTAACAGCAGATAAAATGCTTGTAAAATAGTTTCCTATTCATTATATTCCTATTGCTTTCTTCTGAAAGACTTCCTCAGAGGTATCACTGTGTGGGACTCATTACCCAGACAGCTCTGGTCACTGACAAATCTGGTAGACACTGTGCTGCTTTGCAGTAAGGTTTGTAATGTAGCTTTTTTGTTTGCAATTTCCTATACTTGTTTCTTACTGTTCTCCCCCTAGAAGCTTCCAAATAATAATAAAAAATTATAGCATACTGCAAACAAAGCATGTCCTAGAAAGGCCTCGAGTGAAATTATGGATGATGCTCTTAGTTTAAACAGCATCTTCATGGCTGCTTTTAACAGACTAATTTCTCAGCATCTGGCTGGGCACTGCTGAGCACTGCTCTGAAAGGGGGAGGGGTCACAGCCCCAGCACTGGGGCTCCTTCATTTCTCTAAGCTTTTCCAAGATTAACTGTCTACTACCTCCCAGAAATCCTCATACCTTACCCTCAGAGACCAGTCAGTCTGAGGTGAGGGCAAAGACCATGCCATTGCTCAGTTCCCTTATTTTCTGGTTTGTGGCCCCAGGAGAAAAGGGTCTTTCATTCTAATATATAAAGCAAGCACTAGGTCTTTCCTTCTCTCCCTCTCACCAGCCTTGCAGCAGGAGGTACCTGCAATTTTTCAAGCCCTCTCTTTCAAGAGCAATTAAATGAAAGGCCAGAGCAGCAAGTTTCCTTAACTCCAGTGGAGAGACACCTGCATACCATACCACTAATGCCACAATCTGAGATTTGTTTACTATCTGGGCAGAGACAAGCAGAACAACTAGTATCAATAAATGAACTTTGGTGCTCCAGCACAGAGCCCTGTAATTTACCAGTAATGTTCATCCTTTCTTCCAGCTGGGAGACCAGAGAGCATGCTGTGAGCTACTCAGAAAACAGAATGAATGAAGGTGTTCCCCCCACTTCTCTACACCATGAACTTCCTAGCAAGCCCCTCCACTACTGAAAGCAGAAGATGGAGGCAATTTGAGTCCCAGGAGACAGGGCAGTGATAGGTGATAGTTCTGACAGAGGATTTCTACCTCTCAAGTCAAATCCCACATACGATCTGTAGCTTCTGCAGAGCTACCAAATGATAAGAACCATAGCAGAAAAGTCTCATAGGAAGTGATTTTAAAGTATCTTGTTGAAATATTTCCTTCTAAAATGAAAACATAGGATAGCGTCTCCTGTCACCTGGAGGTGTGTGAAATGCAACCTTCCCAGAGATTAAGTTACTATATAGTAACAAACCCAGGAAAAAAATACTAGGTCTGGTGCATTCATGAGAAGCCCCTGCTAAGATTCCTTCCCTAAAGCAGCCAGTGTAGTTCCCAGCTCCTCGCTAGAGATGTGCTTTAAGACAAAGCTCCAGTCCTAGAAAACCCGGAAGGAGATATGCCCTCTGATGTTAAACTGCCTTTCCTTTCTACATCATTTTTCATTTAGCTAGTTTAGAACACCTGTACCCCACTAATTGAAGATCATTTTTTCTCCTTAACATTATCAACTGCATTGTGTTTATCACCTCTCTCTCTCACTGGCCCTTGAAATCTCCTGTTTAATTAGCACACCTCCAGTAAGAACCATTTACTTAAAGGGACTCAAGCCTACAATTCCTGCTGAAATCAGATAACCACAATATCTTTGCAAATCTGGCCTCATATCTTGTGTTTCAGAGACAGAAAAAGGTGAAGTTCTCTACCTAGGAAATTGTCGTAATACCAAAATAGCCCAAAACAGAGACTAGGTCCTTGCTATCCAAACAACCAAGGCTAGGTAACAAAATGAAGCAATTAGAGATAATGACCCAGCATTTACCCTTTTCACTAAAGCTCATTGAAATAAGCAGCATTATGCTGAAGGTGTATATTTAGCTTTTGGAGGGGCAGAGCAGGAAAGAGATTGGATTGTTATTTCCCAATTATCTTTCCTCCTAAGCACTGAAAGGAGTTCTTTGGAGGAGATGCACGTAATGAAGTAGTGAACAAACAAGTGATGGAATAGCAGCGAGTGAGTTTGGTTTCTTGGTGTCTCAAGATGCTTTTATTGTCTGCAGGTTCCAGCTCAAAGCAGATCCTACTGGAATAGTTATGGTAAGAGGCAATCTGTCCCTAAACAAAAAGGAAACCGGTTGTCACAAGAGTAAAGGAAAAACAAATGTCCTGCCCTGGCCATACAATTGCTCCTCCGGGGAATAGACCCTCCCAAGTCCCATATGTTTTGCAGATACCTGTGTACCCAGCCACCCTATGGCATCGGAGACCGGCTCAAGATCAACGGAGCAAGAGGAGGCTACTAAGAAGAATAAAAAATATTGCGCCTTTCTGTAAACTCAGTGAGCTAAATGGCATTTTACAGAGGTGCTTTTAGTTCATGGATCCATAAGGTTTTGCTGCTTCTGTTCCAAATTTATACTTACCAGTATAGCTTGTAGCAATCTGGAGGGAATAAGACTTCTCAGGGATATTTTGCAACTTCCACTTAAGCTCAGTCTGTCTTTATATTCACTGTCATCTAAACTGTGAATATATTATTTTTTTTTTTTCTTCAACTTTCCAATTTTATCATCAGTGTGTCATTTATGTGCAATACTGCCTAGATGGGAGCCTGGGATTTTTATTTATTTCTTATTCAGAACTTCACCTTAATGTGTTCTAATACAAAACATAACAGCCATTACTGGGTTGGATAGGAAAGTTAATATTTCATTTTCTGTGTTTTATGCCCTGATGGCTTCCTACTAACAGAGGTAATTCTCACATATTTCACTGGGAAATGTAATGGGGTGGAAAGACATTCCCTAGCTCTGCAATCACTATTCTTGCCGAGACACAGATGGAATAGGGACTTGCAGAAATGCATTGGTGGTGTCTATTCTGGACAGACTTCCAGCGATTTATGTAAGATACTAATACATTTGTCAGGGAGACAACATCAGACATTTTCTTTTTCTTCTGTTTGTTCACAACACAAATGAGAGAGAAGGAATGGATGCATTTACTGAGATACAATCTTTAAGTTAGTGGCGTGGAAAATTGCATTGATACTTCCAGAGTAAAATTATCAACTTTATTGAACAGCAGCAAAAGCTGAACATTTGCATGAGGCTTTTAAAGAGAAATCTTCATCTTCTTTCTATGACAAGTAAACCAGGAAGTATAGCAATTTTATCTGGATGTTCTCCAAGGCATAAGAACTTAATTGGAGTCCAATTTATTTTGGGGGCAGAGAAAAACATATTGATCAAGGGCTACATAGAAAGAAGAGATGTAAAATCGGAGACAAATTGAGCTCAACATGCTTTGAAGAATGGATTTTGAAGGTGTACAGGTCTGGAGCATGTAGTATGGTCCTTTCAGCTCTAAATTGCCAGATTGAATCTAATTCACATTGACCGGGAAACACAAGACTATACTAGTTGTGAGCAATTCAAATGACTGATGATCTGTGGGGTTTTTTTGTGTCAGTCTAAAGGTAGTCTCCCTGTAACCAACAATATCAATGGTACATGCAATTTCAAATTCAGCAAGCAAAATAAACAGAAACTGTAAAATGAATCAAATAATGTGGTCCCACAAAGCAGCTGAAGGGTTTTTATTGCCATTACAATTTCTTCACTACAAACAGAACAAGATCTCATCCCTCCCCCCACCCCCATCACAAACAATCGTGCCTTTCTAGTTAAAGTCCACATAGGTTCCTTCTAGACAGCAATGAAGCCTATCCCTTTTCTGCTGCTCATGGAGAGGTCGGGGGCATTTACTGCATGCTGCCTAGTAGGGGTTCTGCAGAAAAACTTCTGCCCTCTTCAGCCTGCTCCACAAACGCTGCACACTAAGGTTTAAAGAGTTATTTACAAACAATTCTGCCTTCCCTGCCTATAAGCTTTTAAACCTGCTGTCTTGATTGATTAAAATCCTAACACTGGCAGACTGCCTTTGTCCTTAATTTTTTAGATTGCAGAAGAAAATTCCTGAACCACTCCAGATGATGTTCTCTTATGGTACAGAGCTAGACTTTCCTTAGTCCCACAGGGTGTTCTCTCATGAATCCTGTCTCAAAAATCCTGTGGCATGGCCAGTGCCTAAATCCAAAAGTTCCCTTTCTTTCCATGAACATCACAGGCTCAGAGATTCCTTCTGTGAATACATGTATGCAAGTCTATCCACACTTCAAAACGTCTTGCTGTTGGGCATCTGCAGTTTGTCAGACTGATAACTGGAAGCCCTGGGACCACATGAACCTCACATTCTCTGTTAGATCTCATCCGTCTGGAACACTGAGGACAGAGATAAGTCCTCTTTAAATAAAGAAGAAAGCAAAGGCACTTAGAAAGCCACGGCACTGCCAGGACTTCCATTACAATTCAAAGGAAGAGCTCCCTGCAACAGCTGTCAGCACCATGGCTGGCATTCTGAGCAAGCTTTTAATACCAGCTAAAAGGAAGTTCAGCCAAAGAAGGGGGTGTGACACATGAATAATCCAGTGATCACCATTTACATCAATCAGCTGAAGCTTGTGTTTCCCAGCATCCTTTCCTCAGATTAGAAGCTGATGCTGGGATCCTTCTTCAGAGCTTGAAAGACTTTGCCCCATCCCCATTCCTTCCCCCTTCTCTGCCCTGGCTTCCCACTTGCACTCCAAACCCCTCTCTTGCTCATTGATTTCTTCATAAAGCAGAGCTCTTGTACTTTAATTATTCTCTTGCCTTTTCTTCCCAGTTAAGGTGAGTGACAAAGCCACAGTGATGCATGCAATGTTGATTGGCCTACAGCATTTGCCATCTCGAACTGGGACAGTCAGTGCTAGTCAGTCCCCACTACATCCTAGAGCATTCAAGCTTCAAACATGCTTTGGTCTGCTGATGGTGTTGCTCTACCTGCAAATAACAAACCCATTCAGGGCTAAGGCACACGTAGCAGGGAGGTTTTCAACACTTGCAGCAGAGACTCTTGTAGCCTGGCCCTTGTGATGGTGCCATCCCTCTTTGTTCCTTTCAAAACACAGCGTGTGCAGAAGACGTGCTCTGACATCCTGCCATCCCTCCCTCGTGCTCAGGGTCCTCACAGCAGCTGCCAGTGCTGAGCAATGGAATAAAGACTCCTCAGCACAGCCACACCTTGGTTTTCCCTGGGGCTGCCTACTCAGGGTACTCAACAAGAGTCAAGCCGCCTTCAGCTGCAGAACCCCTTGTGCATTTGCAGGGCTCCCACTCCCACACCAGAGCTTGAAGCAGAGGGAAGAGTAGATGGGTTTATAAAGACAGTGCAGTACAACAGCTCCATTTGCTGACAGAACCTCACGTGCTGTCTGCAGTGACGCTGAGGGCACAAAGCAGTATCGGGGCCACCCCAGAGCAGCCACACTATGCTTGCAGGGGCAACGACTGAGGACATTCGTGAAGCAAAGGAATCCTCAGGCTCAAAATCCTGTTTCGTGAATTGGGATCAACAGCCAGGACTCACCAAAAGCACACAAGAGGATAAGCCAAGTAACCTTGCCCTGTATCATGTCCCCATAGTGTGGCCAGACACATACCTATGCTATCCACAGACCCGGGGCACTCTGTTCAACTCAGCATGAACAGACTTGTACAAAGCAGCAAAGGAAAGCTCAGCCCTGTTTCTCAGCACCCGAGTCTCTTTGCCAATCCAGCTTCTGATTCAGACTGTGAATCAAAGTCAGAAGGGGACATAACACGATCAAGTTTGGGCAGAACTTGCCCTGAAGCTTTAAGAGGGTATACAAGAAAGGCAGGCAAGGGAGGGATGTGCTCAGCCCTGGCTTAAAGGCAACCACCAGCTATGCTCCAGAAGAGCCCAGTGACCCAATACAGCCAACAAGATTGATTTGCAGCAGGAGCTGCTCAGCTCCACAGGTGAGAGGCCAAGCTGGGCAGCTCTACACCTCAAACACTGCTCCACTTTCCCCCATCAGCAGCGACCCCTATACTCCCTCCTCCCCCACCACCTCCCTGCTGTAAGGCAGCTTTTTAAAGACATATGGCTGTGACTAATGAAGCCACTGGTTTCACATTCATTAAGGTGTTTGATGTGTCAGCTCTGGACTTTGCAGCTTTGGCACTTGCTGCTTGTGATGTCTGACATGAGAGGAAGGGACTGGGCCCTGAAGCTAGCAAGAGTTGGGAGAAGCTGTGGAGGGAAGGACATTGCATTGTAAAATTAGAGGACAGCAACTTATGATCATAATTTAGCTTAAAGCAGCAGGAGGAAGAACTTCTCAGGCAGCTATTTTTGACACCAAGGATTTTGACAAGGATGTCTTCTGCCCTTCTGTGCTGCCTTTGTGCCTGTTCTGTTCTCTAGGGAGAATTTAAAGGTGAGTTATAAAACAGGGAGAAAGAGGAAAAAAAATACAAGAAAAAAAAGGAAAAAAAAAAAAAAAGAAAAGTATATGTTGGCCTAAAAAGCTCCAGTAAGTAGTGATGGGGACAGGCTGAGAGCCTGCTTCCCACCAGGGGAATGGCCTGTATGCAGTTTGCTCAGGCACCAGTGAATACCGAGACAACAGGTCTCAGGAAGCACTTGTTGAGCATCTTGGCTTCGCATGCAGAGGGCAGCAAAGGCACTGAGGCTGCAACATCTCCAGCTCTACCGAGATAATTCTTCTGTTTTGCCGCACTGAAAAGCTTTGACTCTCAGCAGCCTTCTTGATCCTCAAGGGCCAAGAATCCAGAGTTGTGTGCCTGTATCTAACCCGAGACAAGAACACAAACCTGCAGAGTTCTGCATGGCAAATCCCCTCTTTTGCCAGATACTGCCTGTGTTCTTGTCTTCAAAGTGATTTCAATACACTATATTAAAAAAAAATTGTCATCAAATAAAGGTAAACCCTGAAACCTAGGGGCACAGTGAATTCATAACAGCAGTGACAATTTTTTATTTCTTCAGCTTCTCATCTCAGACTCTGCTGCCTACAGGCTTGGGATCAGGTTTCTCTCTGTGTGTAGATATATATATATTTC
Organism: Ceryle rudis; assembly: GCA_033439905.1. Classification (NCBI taxonomy): domain Eukaryota; kingdom Metazoa; phylum Chordata; class Aves; order Coraciiformes; family Cerylidae; genus Ceryle; species Ceryle rudis. Next base: position 53,704 of record JAAGNO010001302.1, read on the forward strand.
TTTTTTTCCATCTAATCACTGCTGAAAAACAGCAAGGCTTTTCACACACTTTAATGAAACAACTCAGTGTGTGCTGGCCAACACAATATCTCTCTATCTCCCTTTGCTTTCAAGGGTAGAGGAGTCCACCAACATGGGCCAGAGCCAGAATTCCAAAGTACCTTTGGGTCACTTGCACTCTCTGCCTACTCAGCTGTGTAAGACTACTGATAACGTCTTCATGTTAGGACAGGCTGCCTCCATTCCAAGGGGATCACAAGCCCTCAAACAAATCAAAACCCTGTGGGAAAAACTTCTGCTTGTGAGGCACAGCTAGAGAACTGGAGAAATGCACCCATGCTCGTGACACATACATGGATAAAGAAACACAGACTTCAGCGGTGTTTACAGGGACTGTGCAGCTCGTACTCATAACAAAACATACCTGCAACACCAGCCCTGCCAACTGGCACCACCAGCTGAGAGCTCATCTTTAGACATTCTTTCCAGGTCTACTTGCACCTCACCTCTCAGGACAGGACATCATCTCTGCACTTCCCAGGGCATCTCAGTAGTCTTCTGTAGCCTGACACCTGTTGAATTTTGCACAGGAGTTTGAAGACAAGAGGCATGAGCTGAATACGCTACAGAGTCAGAGCCGATTCCATTTCAGTTCTCCAGGAACATATACGTGAACATTTCATTTAATCATCCCATATTCTCTGATGACTCTGCCTCTCTCACTACCGTCTGAGGAGAGTTCCCGTGCATGCCAACACACCTTCTATAGAAAAAAATCACCTTCAGTAAAAGCACACAGGTAAACACATGCCAGAGCATGTCTCCTATCACACTGTCGTATATACAGCGCACAGAGCCCCATTTGCATCGTGAACAGCCGGGTTCAAAGCATCCTGAACAAAAGGGAAACCCCCTGGGGTCTCATGTCACGTTTGTACAGATAGAACAACTTACTGCCTGCTGTAGCATCCTCAAGGTCCTTACCCCAGGAGACAACTCCACTACACAGAGCTTGGTGAATCCAAACACCTGGCCCTGCAGGGAGCTTTCTAGGTATTAAAAAAAAAAAAGAGAAACCAAAACTCTTAGAATACTAAGTCTCTTCTCTTTATCTTTCAGGAGGGAGTGAGAAAATAGGGATACACACCCCTGCCAGCAAACAAAGTGAAGAGCCTCAGTATTTGTTTTGGTTTAGGACTTACATTGCCTACCTGGAACAAATATCAGCTGCTCTGAAGTGCTTTGTAACTAAGCAGACAGACAAGCAAGGACAATTACATTTGTATTCTATATAGAAGGGAATGATACAGATGTCATACAAAACATTTTGTGGTAAGGGTGGGATTTTTATCTCAGTATAGCTAAAAGCATTATCTGAGGGGTCTTTTTATACCCTCCTCTCCTCTAGTGGAGTTCTTCTGGCCTTTGAAAAAGACAGGAGAGGTGTAGCTTTTAGGAAACAGGATTTCACATCAAACATTGATAGAAGTCAGCAATTCCTCTCTGGAAATGCAAGGAAAAAAACACTTAAGGTAACCAGACAACTGTATCTCACTACATTAGGTAATTCTTCAAGGGTACAATGAAGTTCCCTCAAGCAGGCAGGCTGCAAGCCACTGCTCAGAAACAATTTCTTAAGCTTCAACTGTCTGAAAATAATCCTGGAACAACAGCTATGAAGCAGGAACAAATATAGGTATTCACATCACCTAATCAGAGAGACTGCGGACTAATGGTTCTAGCCTCTCATGGTGGGCAGGGAAGAGAAACTCTAAGGGCTATTTACAAAACCCATCACCTGGATGAAGAAGGGCCAGAAATAAGAGCTAAAAAGCAAATAAGGGAGATTGGGAACTGAAATTTGAGAGCTTGAAAAGGGAAATAAAGGCCCTTGAGCCTGACAGAGATGAGACTAAATCCATAAACCCAGGCTCTCACCCAAGGATTTGCCAGCTGTGCAGCCCCAGTTCTCAGAGGGCAGCAGGACACCAGTGACTGTAGCTGTGCTGCCCTTGTTGAGTCACTCCCAGCCCTGCTTGGACCCCCAGGGAGCCAAAGCCCTGCAGGTCCTTGTGTTCCACATCTCCCAGCTGACACCAGTGAGCCCAAGACAGGGAGCAGGGCTTTCCCTGTCATATGCCTCCACACTCGTTCTGCCCCACACACTCATCCTACTGTGTCAGTGCCACAACAGAATTGGATGAGGGAGTGTGAAGGTGTGAAAGATGCAAGAGAGATTGTCACAGTCCCATCCCTGCTGGCACAGCCGGGAAAAATAAACCTCGCTTCTTTCGCTCCTCGCATTTTAAACTTAAGTCTGTCTCCTTGACAGAATGGGCTGTGAAGCGAAGAATTTTTTTTTTTCTTCCTCCTCCTTCATCCATTTCAAATGTCAAGCAAATTGAGGCTAGCTCTGAAGGGCTAAAAAACAGGCATCTTGCAGCTCCAGAGCGCTGACTTGCATCACATTGAGGATCTTAGCTGCTTGGTTTGTAAATAAGTCAAGGGCAGCTGGAATAATATACCTGTCAAACAACAGTGAGCTTCCAATTTCCCTTGACAACATCAGCTCGCACGTGCTGCCTGCCTTGTTCAAGAGCGTGCCAGAAGGAATCAATTCCTTAAACATATGTTGATGTATAAACATGTACTCTGTTGCTTCGTTACGTTCTAGCCATTGACCGTGGACCTGAGAGAGGCTTCACCTCCAATCTTCATCTCACATTTTGGGTTCAGGCCAGACCTGGTTCCAGCCTTCCACTGTGAGATTTACTAAAGGCAATGCAGATGACAAATGTCCCCATGCCAGGGGCCTGTCTGCTGGACAAAAATCTCTGTCAGGGAGAATTTCTTTTGGCATAGGTTTGCTGCTTCTGAAAAGAAAACCACGATTTTTAGAGGAAAAAACATGTACCTTACCTATAGTAAGAATTACACAACATTTTGGCTGAATTTTTGCAATGGTCTCCATACTGATACATAGATGCTCGTCAGAAAATTGGAATGCGTTAAAGAAAAATAATTAAAGAACAGATATAGGGCTCTGCAAATAGAAATTAATTAAAGTTTGCAGAGCACTTGGATATTTTGACAGCTGTGTCGTGGCAAAGCTCGTGTAGAAATTCAGTGTTGTGTAGTAGTCAGTTCAGGCATTAGAGACTGCATCATAAATAATGCATACAGACAGGCGGTCTGTGATGAGAGCAGAAGAGTGCTTAAGAATAGCCATGCAGTTACCACCATCAGTTCTTGCACATGCAGAGGCACACAGGTCTTGCAAAGCAAAATATAGGTGCATAAAGATATAAAATACAGGCATATGCAGGAAGGACTCAAGTTATTTAAAGCAATCTCTGTTCTGATATTCCCAGACTCTTGGAAGTCTAGCTGTTGCCTCGATGTTCTTCTCTCGAAAGTATGATGTTATACTGCTTCTGTTTATTTCCTTCAACTGCTATCCAGGCTCTCAGAGTGCTATAAACTTTAATCAGTTTGGCTGAACCCAGTGGTCTGACAGG
>JAAGNO010001302.1:57973-75051 GCA_033439905.1 Ceryle rudis
CTCAGTGCACTATCAACTCATTTACTGAGCTAAGCGATCAGAAGTTTAGCAACTCCCTACAAAAGGTTTTTATAACATTCCCTCTGCCCAAGGGCAACCCTTTGCTGCTTGAACTAGTAAAACAGCTTCTGTGAGTGGAATGGTGTTACCCCCGACACTCAGAGTCGGGGCTGCAGACACAACCAACCAGAAAAGCCAACATCATCATCGTGAGTGACACTGCAGCTGGAGTAAGAACAGGAGCCAAACACTGACCAAATGTTTCCACTTTGTGTCAGGAAACAAAAATAAGTGCTGACAAATAAAAACACAAGAGCTGGGCTGGGTAAAAGATACTTCAGTATTTCCCTGTGGCTGGCTTTTGCTTTCTAATGTTGACACATGGAAAAAAAAAAAATCCCTGCTGTGCCCAGATCTGGGAACATGTCCCAGAGTCCCCTGGAAGGTGCCAGCCCTTCCAGCAGGCACTTGCCTGTCACCATTCACCAGCAGAAACCAGGGCAAACAGCAGAGACAAGGCAGCAGGCTCTGCAGAGTCCTGTTCAGCTTCACTTTGAGCACCTGAAGCAGCCCTTTCTCATAGCCTGCCTGGCAGCAGGCTGGCATAGACCAAGGAGAGTCACCCACCCTGCTCTTGATGAGTCAGGGCTATCTAGCTGGGACCTTGAGGAATCAGGTCCTCTGCACCAAGTTTGACTCAGCTGTAGCACAACTCCAGAGCAGAGGAGTTGCTCCCCCCCACACACCCTCAGAAGGACAGGCCCCCAACAACAAAAGCAAACCTCTTGCCTGCCTTCATTGCTGCCTCCTCCCATCCACCACCTCTCCCAGCATCACTTGAGCTTGGTGACTTCTCATCACCGCTCGGATGATCCACGGGAGCATGATCAGACAAAACCCAAGCCCTTTTGCCATAACCAGTCCAGTCTGGGTCCACGTGACGCAGAGATCTGGCCCCCATGACCTAGCAATTCACCAGCGTGTATCCTGCCTGCTGTGTCACTTAGCAGATGGCTGTAGCACCCTCCTGGCACAGGTTGTTTTCCCATGTCCCAGGTAATGAAGCGCTCCCTCACCCCATGATGTTATTCTGCAGTCACTGCATAAGGATCCATAGTCTGCTCAGAGGTAACTCACTAGGAAGCCCCAGAACATTCAAAACCCAGGAATGTATCTGCCTCCAGCCTCTCCCATCCGAGAGCTCCATCTGGACACCATATTTCCCCCTCGGGAGATGCAGTTACAAGCATCTACCTATAGCGGTAATTGCAAGCTGCCTCTCTTTTTCCATGTTCTAAAACTTCCTCCCGGGCCCAGGTTTCCCTGGAACATTTCACCTTTTTGAATTGATTACCAGCTCCATCTACCCCAGATAAGCTGCATCTTGATGGCTGTTACTCATTGCTGAAATCACCTCACCCCACTGGGGGACAGGCTGCAGAGAGGAAGAGGAGTCTGAACACAGGCACTGACCAGGAAAATATCTTCATTTGAGCACGTTATCTGGATTGACTCCTCAGACAGTTAACCAACAGAAATAGGTGCTTTTAAGGAGCAACACATCTCATCCATGTCCCAAAGTGGACTCCTAATACAAGGCAGGAGAACCTACACCTCATCTGTTCCTCTCTCTTCATTGATATGGATTATTAATATAGATTAACAGATCAGATGTAAACATAGGTGCTGACTTTCTCAGTGCAAAATTAATCTCAGCCAAAACGTTTGTTTTGGCAATGGGAAGCACGGCCCTGCAGACAAGGACTTCCCCCCCACCTCTCATTCTACACTGCAGCTGTGCAGACCTGAGGGGGAAGGATTTAGATTACACAGTCTAGCAAAGCCTTCTAGTGAGATTTCTTTTGGCTGCAAGAACAGCAATACATTTGCAAAACCACTACACCACCCTGAGATGCCATCTGACTCCATTTAGGGAGGTTTGCTGCAGAGCTCCCCTTTTGCAGATATACAAGAAAACAGTCCAAAGTGGGAGGAGTGCAAGGAAAGTGTTCTGGCTCTCACAAGTGAGCCTGGGTTGTGAGTCAGGCTGGGACAACAACACCGAAAGAATACAGAATGGAAATTCCTCCCCAGAGCTGGCTACATTTCAGTATTATAGGGAACAGCTTGTGAGTCTTAGGTAGCAGCTGAATATTTAAAACACCTAACACCAAGAATAAAAGTCTTGATGATCACAAGAAATCAGTCCTGTGGATCTGGGTTACGGGCTTTGCCATTTGGGAAGGTGTCAGACTCCAGCGGAGAGCTTTCCTTCTGCTGGGGAAAAGTTTGGCCCCAGCAGGATGCAGGTGCTTCGATGCTTTATCGGGACAGTGGTATGCTGCAGCCTCTCCCTCAGTGCAGATGCCATAGGATATCTGTCTTGCTGAGCCCCAAAACTTGAATCTAACACTTGAAATCTCCTGTCCTCTGCTAAATGTGGCTGAAATGAGCTAATGGTGCAGAAGTTATGGCAAGCATGTACACTGACACAGATTATGTAAGCCTCATTTCTTTAAGAAACTAAGCTGAAGCAGTAATGAAAAGCTGTATCGTCTTCACATATTCTAAAGCTAAATAAGCCCTGCAATATAAGCATCACAGAAATCTGCTTAGATCCCTCCCCGCCCCCGCCCGAAGCCTTGCGCAGGTTCAGCACCAGAAGGGTCAGCTGTCTTTTCAGAGCATGTCCCTCATCGACAAGAGGAAAATGTCTGGAGTAGTGACTGCTGGAGAAACTATTCCATCAGGCCTCCCAAAGGACATTATGACAGCAGGTTTTTATTCCAGAATAAAAAACACTCCAAAGTAATTAGCATCCTTCCAAAGTGAAGTAATTATGCTACAGTAAAGTCACTTATGTTCCAGAAGAGTGTGTCCATGCAGGCAACTATTCTGGAAGGCTTCCAGCTCAAGAGCTTATTCTGCAATAGCTATTCCAGTCATTCCCCTCAGTGTAGACAAGCTCAGCAAATGACAATGATCTCTCATTTCCCCTTCTATAGCAAGGCAAACCAGATTAGGAAAGCTAGCGTTCTTCAGGAGATGTTTGAACCAATTCCAGCCGATTTGACAGATCCGCCACTTTTACACTGTTGCAAGTTTTATAACCACTGGCAAGAATTAGAGGGGAAAGGTTGAATTCTTTCCCTGCCCCTACAGAAAAGGCAAGAACTACACTCAGCTATGTTATTAGCTGCGAGAGCATCCACAGAGAAGAATGTGTTTATGAACTCTCCAACCGTGCACAAAGCTTCAGAGGCACACATTATTAGGCATCAGAGACTCCAACATAAATCACATGTCTGAAGGAAAGCTGGCTGTGTTACTTCTGCAGCTCCTAGAACTGCTTGTTCAACAAGAAAAAGGACGTGAAAGACAACTAATATTTGAATACATAACTATGTGTAACAATGGGCAAAGTGCTGTGCCCTGATGCCTGGCTCATGGTGCAGAACAGTACCGCTGATCCCAGAGACATTCATCCATTTACAGTGATAGAGGAGGTGGGACACGATCTCCCAGCACCACCTACTCACCAAACAGACTCCAAACCTAAGATGACAGAAGGGTTAATTGAGCCTAGAATGGCCTGGGATAATTTTACTGTGGGCTGGCATGTACTTAAGTGTACTGATCTATCTTTGGAGCTCCTTAGCATATTTGCTCAGCTTATTTGCATACACAAATATAAACTGTACTCTCCAAAAATTGCTCAAGCAGAGTCTGGAGCAAATTAAACACTCAAGCTGAGGAAAGAGCGAGGGAAAGAGTGAAAGAAAATCGTAGCTATTGCGTGTTCTGAGCCTGTAGCTGACATGGCTTAAAGCAAAGAGACTTGCAAACATCGAGTACTAGGAGGAAACACGGAAAACATGACAGGAAAGTCATGCTAGTCTATAAAGGAGATGCACGAGTAGTTTATTTCTGCATATTTTTTCAGCTAATATGGAAAGCTGTAGCTGTCAGCAGTGATAGGGATGATATCTAACTGGAGAAAGACTCGGGGAAAGTTCAAGGCAAACAGCCTGACCCAGAGCTTCTTGGGACAAGGGATGCTATTGGATTTCCACAGCTTTCAATCAAACTTTGACTGGCATGGAGACTAAGTTGCATTGATCCTGCAGGTGCCAGCTTCAAGACAGAGGATCATGAGCTGGCCATGCTGCATGAGCTGATCCCACCCCCACAACTGCAGTCCAACTGGGATGGACATTTCTTGTCAAAAGCCAGATGAGGAAAAGGCTGCCTGCCCTGGCTGGTCCGCTCTCCTGCCAAACCAAGCTGCTCTGCAATACAGGAAACACAGCTGGGTTTGTGGCTGAGCAACACAGGAACAGGACTTCTAGCACAGGGTTGTAAATACTTGTGATTTTTACCATCCTGCTTCAGGGGATTCAATTCCTTAGTCAAATTCTGGTGGGCAAAAGCTCACCTCAGCCTCCGTACCAACAACAACAGGAGACTGATGGGAGGCTTAGAAAATACAAGCCTGAAAGAAAGGTCAAGTGAAATGGGCTTGCTCAGCCCGGGGTAAGAGCTTTCTGAAGTGGGGATGTAAGGGACTTCTAAGATATAAAAGGTCATTCTGGAAAGGGAATTGCCACCAGAGGCAGGACAGGGGAGAACAGGGTGAATCTGCTGGGGAGGACACAGAAAAAGGTACATTTCTGTTTCTTCTTGGGATAATCTTTTTGATCTGAGGGTAAGTAAGCACAGAACAAACTATTTGGTGCATTGGATCCTTGTTGGAGGAAGATTTTAAGGACATCTGTCAGGGTTGTTGTGATATAATCAGTTGTAGGGGGGATACAGGGATGGATTAGATGACCTCCAAGTCCCACCAGCCTCATATTTCTATGACCATACTTCTCTTTGGCATACGCAGAAGGGTATGTAGAATGTGTTGCAAAGAATGAACCTAGAAGGAGAAATTAAAGGTTTTATCCCTGTCCTAAGGATCACATTCCATGAAACTCAGCATATGATCTTAGGGCAGGACTATGCCTTGTGTTACAGAGGAAAAACCTCTAGTATCTCCTGTCCGGGGTGGGTCATATTTCTTCACTGCTAGTGGTCAATCAGTCCTTGAGCTTGAACCCCCAGACTCCAGGTGATTTTCCAGGGTCCCTCGGTAAACCTTTATAACCCACCTTCTGCCCTGTCTCTAGCTGGGAGCAACCACTGATGATCTTAGAGGCAAAAAGCAGCAGTCCAGAAGTTAAAGATGGTAGAAATGTACCAGTCTAAGGGTGTAGATTCTTCCTGCCCCCTGCAGACCATCACTAGAAGCCCTGGAGAGGTGCAAAAAAAGTCAAATCAATTTGCTTTTCATGTTCCCTCCCCCACTTGGAAAAAGCAAAGCCCCCTCCACCCCTTAGCACTACAAAACATCTTCCCCTTCTCCATTCCTCTCCAAGGCAGCTGACGATACCCCAGTTCAGCATTGCCTTAAAACCCACTCAGCCCCGTAATCCGACTTGGTATATAGGTTACAAGAGTTAAGAAGGATTTTCTTGGAATGAGCTCTTACTTTCAGGACAGAAATGAAGAGTAATCAGTTCTCAGGAGTAATGTTTCCCTGCAACCCCGCCTCCCCCTGCAAGCCACCACTGGGGACTTGAATTCATTTCTTGCCTCCTTTCCCCCATGACAGGCAGGCTGTGAGCCCCTAGACAGTGCTGACTTGCAGTATGATTCTCCAGATGCATTGCACCATGTAAGGACTGGAGGGAATACTGTCACAGAGGAGATGGAGAGGGAACTAATAGAAAGACAGAGCAGAAAAGGAGGTTTCAGCTCGCATCTCACAAAAAGTCACGTCTGTTCCAAGTGATGGATTTCTCTCCTGGGGACAGGGAAGTGCTGGAGTTTATCGAGGCTGGCAGTGTATGCTGTACCTCAAGGGGAAGAGGTAGAAAAGAAGAAGGATGCTTTGCCAGTCATTGTGCCCCTCTCAACCACTTGAGCTTCCAGGTGGAAGTCAACAGGATAGATGAGGGAGAAAGAAATGCAAACTGACCTACCACACTACTGCACCAAACAGCTCCAACAAATCAGCCCAAACTGGAACAACTTTGGCAAGTTTTTTTTTCCCCTCTAGCCTTTGCAGATAAATCAGGTTTGGCTCAAAACAACCTTCGGGATAATACTGTGCAAAAAAAAAAAAAAAGGTCTGTGTCCTTTTTGAGGCTTGAAGTTTTTGTGACCAGGCCCTCCCAGACACTTGATCTGATCAAGCAGTTCCAAAGCCATCTCTGGAACAGACCCAGATCCAGCCCCTACTTCTAATAAATGAGCTTTCTTATTGGGAGATTTCAGCCTATGTACCTGCAGAAGCCTTATCAATGAAAGCAGAGCTGGTACTACAGCAAGGAGACAACTCCAGACCTCTGTGCCTCTCCAGTTAGATATTGACCTTGCTGTGGAACTTCCCCTTAAACATGTTGCCTCAGGGCTGAAGTGACTTTCCCACCAACCTCTGAAAGTCCCTGCAATGTCATCACCAGGAAAACTGTCTCCATCTGCTCAAGTGTGAACCACAAACCAAGATTTTTTTTTCCTCTGGATTTACAGCTCCTAACTACACGCCTAACTGAGTGGAGATGGTTGTGACCTTCAAACGCACTTGCAAGCATATCTGAACTTGGGAAAATCTGGCATTAGATTAAAACTTCATTAGAGTGCTTTGCCTACTTGAATCAGCAAAGGAGCTTCTCCCCAGCATGGATCTTTCCTGAAGTTTTGAATCTTGACCATTCCCAAAGCTGCCTCTCTTCTTGCCACACAATAAGGAAAGAAACTGGAAGGAAATAAAAAAATTGTGTGCCTGAGGGAACTTGGGTACATTCAGTAACAAAGATGGAAAAGGATTCAAGCAATTCACTGCTGCTTGCCTTTGATCTGCTGAATAATTCTTTCAAGGCCAAGAAGCATCTCCAGCACATTTCTAAAGGAATTACTGGGGAATCCTGGAGCTAAGGTTCCAGTGAATAGCACAGTTATGCACAAAGGATTCTCAAACGTTTACAGAGGAGCAGAGTAAGGAATCCTTTTTGTTCTGGGCATGTAACATTAGAGAACCTGTCAGCTCTCATTTCACTTGATGACTTGGGTAAATCTCTCTGTCTCTTTGTCTTTTTCTGCTTTTCTTTCTTTCTTTCATTGTTTTTCCGAGAAACAGTTGACATGAAAAATGAGAAACAAGAATTGCACTGTCAGTTAGAAATGCATACATGTAATGAATTGTAAGCTGGTTGACCCTTCTTGGGTATTGATTCTGCTTTTTAACTAGGAAGGGAAGCATGGACTGCTTTGCAGAAGCTGATAAAAGAGAGAAGAAACCCGCAAAACAAAAACTGAACCCAGAATTTTCTTATTTTAAGCTTAAGCTTGTCATTTCCAGGGCTGGCTGGAACACCAGAATACAATGCAATTCTTCCACTGTAAAGAGGCTTCCCAAAATACCACCTTGTGTATGAGAAACACGACTGTTTTCATTTATCACAGCTTTTATCATAAAGAAAATGTAAATAATTGAGACCATGAGCAAATCCAGTGTTCTAAAAAAGAAAGCTCAAAATGTTTTGCTTTCTGGGATTCTATCTCCCATCAAAACCTTTAAGATACTCATGAAATACTTTCACTCACTGAAGACGTGTTTTTATGGAAAAAAAAAAAAACATATTTCCTGAAAAAAATTTGCATTTTTCAAACAGCTGCAGTAAATCCTTATCTCACAGGGATGCCGAGAGAGGAATGCTAAGCTTTAAACAGTTATAGAAACAGATCTTCAGCCGGCATAAATCAGCCCGGTTCCACTGAAACAATAGACTTTGAAGCTCGAATGTGCATAATGCAACTCCAGAGAAGCTACCTCGACTTACACCAGATAATCATTTGGCCCTCTAATATCCCCCCCCTGCAGAAACAATAGAAGCCTTTCCAAGTGGCACCTTCCAAACTTGAAGCAAAGAACATATTTTTAATCATCCCAGCACAACACCTGGATAAACCCCCACTGCTGACGCTGGAACCCTTCAGCATATTCATCAGCATCGCAGCTCTTACAGTGCTCTGCAAACGATCAGGAGCAGGTAACAAAGTGTTCCCGTAACTTCCCCTGTCACATGATGGATGCTGTTTGCATTGCGGGGAGCAGCACCGCGATGATTGACTGCATGCAGAGGCACAGACACTTAAAGAACGAAAAGACTTTCAAATGAGAGCAAAAACACCGAAGGAATTTCCAACACACAGATACATGCAGAAGATATTTTCCGCCACACCTCATCAGGGCCAGCAAAAAGGGGTGGTTTTTTTGCTAAATCTTCTTTAGCAAAGAAGTGAAACAATGAACCTTCGATTTTGGCAACGAGCAGCAGGAGGTCGGTAACTCAGGAAAGCAGGCACTCAGCCCGCTGCTTTTCAGCGCTGGTGCCTGCGTTGGGTCTGCCTGCTGTAGGTTCTCCCTCTGTCTTTGTGAAGGCCATTTGTAAATAATTTTTCCCAATCTGCCTTCAACCAGCATAGCCCAGGATGTCCAGAGCCAGGGGAGCAGATATGTGGAGGAGACAGGGGCAACCACAGAGCAAGTGTGCAGAAGAACCAGGCCTTACAGAGGCAGGTCCACAGCCGCTCGGACAAATGCTGCTATCAAGAGATGCAAAGAGCCGCTTGACAGCTCCCCTTTGCCTACCAAAGCCAAAGGTCCCTTCACTAATCTCTGTTGAATCGCCTCACATGAGGACAAAGTTCCCATTTTGGGTAAAACTGTCCTGACTTCAGAGTGAGATGTGGCTTTTCACAGGGACTAGGGCCACAGGCTGAGTTCCTCTGCTAGTGCCCCACGCACACGTGATGGGAGCTGGGCAGCTCGGGGGACACAAAGCATTAATGGAGGTCTCTGGCACAGGAAAGCTTGGAGGCCAGCAGGGACAAAAAGACAGGACCCTGGGATTTGGGTAAAGCTTTAGGAGTGCTGTAGGGTTGATGAGAGTGTCTCAGAGACATATTTTTTGGTCTCCACAAATACCAGAACTCCCCTTCCCTATTTTCCATACAATAAAAGCCACTGGCTTATTCCCCACCTCACACAGACCTTCCCTGTGAATAGCTGGGCTGCTGCTTGCAGCTTGGAACACGCCCCCCACCTCTCCAGTGGCTCCCAAGCCATGCTCTGGGACATACCCAGTGCCCTATGGTCCAGCTGACCTTAGTGAAGGGCACAGAGCAGAGAGCAGAAGGACAGACTGTAAGTGCCAAACTAACAGATGGGCTTTTTTGGATTAATTTTTAGGTGTTCCCCTTGATAGTTTTTACAGCAGTGCAAGACCTCCCAAGGCCCAACCTTGGTAAACTTCCAATCAACCACCACTGAAAGCTGAGGATGCACTGGACAGAGAACTGTACAGGAAGGGGTTTGGGGTCAACCTATACAGCTAGTAGACCTTTCCCTAATTTTCTTGTTCCTCTGCTCAATATAGCCCCTAGATACACTGAAAGCAGGAAAAAAACCCCAACCAAACAACAACAAAAAACCACACACACGGAAAAAAATTAAACACCCAAAAAACCCCACAAAAAACCCAAAACCAACCAACCCACCCAACAATAAAATCCCAACACACCAACAAAAGAAACTTAAACAGAAAAAAAATCCCAAACAAACAAACAGAAAAACCCACAACAAACCTCAAGAAACAGCCTGAGAAAGAAAAATGCTGTGTCAACATTTCTGGGGCAGATGAGAAGGCAGAGATGGAAATGAATTACTGTGCAGCTGCTGTCTCATTGAGAGATATCACTGCCCTTTAAAACGCACTTATCTCCCTGACAGATCTGCTGCATTTTTCCACTACCTTCAGCCTGGAGGAAGGTACACCAGATCGAAAACCAGAAGTAAGAGAAAGTTTTCTTACCTTATCAACGCAGCTCAGGAGGTTGAGGGAAGCAGAGGAGAGCAGAAGGGAAAAAATCACCTTGAACCTCCAGCCAGAGGGAGGTTTAACTACAACAGCAGCTAAAAGCTCTCTCTCAAGCAGGACAGCAGACTAGAAACGACCCCACACTTGCAATACAGAAAGCTAGGAGGGGGCTGTGCTGCTCAATAAATGCTGTTCCTCTAATGGCTGTGCTCCAGGTGCTGCTGGTTGAGGCATCATGGCCTTAACAGAACCAGCTGGCTAAAGAATGCCTAAACCACCACTTGTTCACAATCACAACAGCTCACTCCAATACCAGCAGAGGTCTCAGGCAGGAGGTGGCATCTTTAAGTGAATTTTTAATGGACTGAAGAAAGTGATACGTGATTAGAGGGGCAAGTATTTTGCCAAAGAGAAGTGTGAGGAGAAAACTTTATTGTTCCTATTCCCTGAATCAGCTGTGTTGCCCGAGTGAGGCTTAGGAGTGCTCATACCACTTTCACCTAATTCTCCATGGAACAGTCATGCTGTCTGTCTTGCTTTGCTGTTTATTGTACAGAACTCCCGAAATCCCTGTCCAGTTTCACTGCATTTAAAGGAGACAGGACACTGGGTGAGAGCAAAGTTCTGCCAGATTTCTGCATCTTAGGGCTGGGTGGAGAAACTGTTCCTAGCACTGTCTCTACTGAAGGAAAACAGACTGAAAAAGCAATGCAAGCGCTCATTCTTTGGAACTATGAGTCCGTAGTGCAAGGACTCATTTAATAGTGCATTTAGGTTTGCAAAGTCGATGAGGTTTCTTTGCTCTTTTTCCCTGCTTAGATGAGAGGAAAAGATCCCCCTGTACTGAGCTGATTCTCAGACAATCCCCAGGGAAGAGCTGCAATTATTACCAAAATTGCACCATGATACAAATGGTGATTGTGCATTTGAATTTTTCCATCTAATGCTCATTGAAAAGACTTGTGGTTCCTTCATTCCAACAAAGATACCTGGGAAAACATTGGCTTGAGCAAAACGTATCTCTTCACACTGGTGTAGTGACTGGACTCCTAACTACACCTCAAAACCAGCATCGAAGCTCAAATGAGCTTTGGTTCATGCCCATCTTTTAATGAAGCTTTGGAGAGATGGAAAGAAGAGCTGCAAGGTCTAAATAACATTCAGAGTGATAGGGGTAGCAAGGGAAATGCTTTATGCTGATCACATGGAAAATAACATCAAAGCCTGAACAATAAAGTGAATTTATTAAATTGGTCAAAAAAAAGTTTATTTTAAAATCAATTCATATTGAACCTCCATAACAAAGAAATCATAAACTCCTTGCAGTGTAATGAATAGGAATTGACCTCAGCCACTCAGCCTGAAAGATGTGAACCTGCTAGTCAACACAGACAGCCCCCTCACCTGCTGAATCCATACCCCGCTCAATTCAGAAAAGCAACAGCTCTATAATTTAGATCACAGTCTCTCCAATCTAGAGATAAACTGCCCTCTAAGCGATGAAATTAAAAAACCACTAAACCAGTCCATTGCCCATTCTAAGTACATCACCAGTTTAGAATAGAGTGACTGTTTTATCTATAAAGGAGTAAATGGTGTAAATCTAATACTGAGTAAAATACTCTTTCAGAGGAAGGATGCTGCGCTACCCATTTGTGCAGCCTACCAGCTGGCATCTAGAGACTCTCCAGCCTGGCGTTTATTATCTGTGGACACTAGAATCAACAGATCCACACTGGATCCAAACTATGATCACAACCCACTCTAAAACTTAATGTCCGTCCTTCCTCCCTTCCTCCCTTCCTCCCTCCCTTCCTCCCTTCCTTCCCTTCCTTCCCTTCCTTCCTTCCCTTCCTTCCTTCCCTTCCTTCCTTCCCTTCCTTCCTTCCCTTCCTTCCTTCTCTTCCTTCCTTCTCTTCCTTCTCTTCCTTCCTTCTCTTCCTTCCCCTTGTATAGCAAGTTTAAGCCTATGGTCGATCTGTTTGTTTTCACCAAACAATCAGAAATAGTGGGTTGCCTGGAATCCAGGGACTGCAGCTTGAAAGCACAGATCTAAACTGCTGTGGGTACATGGCAAAACACCTCTTGGTGTGTCTGCTGACCTGCCTGTCCTGCGGAAATGATCAGAAGAGAACAAAGCTCCTTGGTCTTGAATAAAAGGCACTGCTGCATTTGGAATACAGGGTCAAGTCAGAAACTTTTCCAAGTGGCCAGTGCCTTGGGAGCCTGTCTAAATATCATTTTCAAAATAGTGCTGAGACTTCTAACGTTTAAAAATGTGACCTCAGATTTAAGATATCCAGCTGGCAAAAAAAAAAAAATGTTCTCTTGTGAGCTGTGCAGCCAACAAAGCTTTGGTTGTTTTCCGAGGCTCAGTGCCACACAGATTTCCTGTAAGAAATGAGTTGGAAGTTCTGATTGAAGGTTTTCTCAGGGCTGAGCAATCAGCACATCCCTGGCCCGTGTGGATTCTCTGGTGCCTGTTACTGCTGCTGTGCTCCTACTGCAGCTCTTCCTTTAGCTGGGGAAGTCATTTCGATCTCATTCTCCCAGATAGCAAAACCCATCGCAACTTCACGGGGTATCTGCTGAAATCAGCCAATAGTTCCAACTGATTGAGAACAGGACTGACAGACAGGCAGAAAGAGTGAGAGGGAGAAAGAGTTGGGCTAAAAAATGCTGCTTATTTTGACTGTAGTAAAGAACAAATAGAATACGTAACAAATATCCATATGCATTTTGATAAAAAGTGCTATCCTTCCTTATATTCAAGAAAGTCTTTATTAAGCAAACTTCCCCAGTTGAAGCCCCGGAACCCATGTTTGGCTCTGGAGCACCCTGGGGCTGGGGAGTAACACGTCAATACCAATTACAAGCCAAGGGACAGAGCTTTGCCCCGTCAGCACTTCTACGGGCACAATTAGTCTCCTTAACTGTCTGGTGGGTAGGTGAGGCAGCTCTCGGCGACAGGAGAGGGATGCCGCGTGCATGACGAAAAGGCTGGACCTTGCTCTGGGCTCCAGCCATTCACGGAGACGAGCAGCCGCTCAAAATCACATTAGCTCCTCGGAAAAGTGCTACAGCAAGGGAAAACCAGAGGAAAGAAATTGGCATTGCTCTTCACAGAATCACAGCGTGCTCGGGGTTGGAAGGGACCTCAAAAGATCATCTGGTCCAATCTCTCTGCTGGAGCAGGGTCACCTAGATCAGGTCAGACAGTTCCCAGGGGATTGCAGGTCATGAAGAGGCGAGCAGGGGGCTGTGTGCTGGGGTGCTGGCTCCAGCGGCTACAGATGCTCATGTCCTCCAGGCCAGTAGCTCTGATTCTCAGCCTCCCCCAGGTCTATGTGTTTCCCCAGCTCCATTTGCCAGTTGAGCACAGCATGGCAATGGCCTAGGGAGTCCATGGAGCATACAAGCAAAGCCCTCAGGCCAATGCTTAAGAAAAAAAAATAAAAGAAAAAGAAAAATCTGGTGAGTGAGGAGAGGAAGGACCTCTTTATCCACCGACTTCTAAAATTACGTTTCTTTCCCTATACATCTCCCAAGCCTTCAGGAAATAATAGGAAGCTTGGATCCAATGCCAGCTGGGCACATCCCAGATGTGTCAACCTTGCTGCCAAGACTGACCTTCCTGCAGCCTCACAGGTGTCCCAGAAAGCTTTGCCTTGCTCCACAGAGGTGAATAGCAGCACATTAACACTGAGGGCTTTGCAGTGATGACTAAAGAAACAGGGGGTTATGGACACTGAGAGGTTTCACCAAATCACCAGCAAAATTCTGTGTGCAGAAAAATATTGGAAACAAAAAACTCACCCGCATGCCCAGAACAAGTGTTTAGGGCATGATAACGATTTCTATTTCCTAGATGTCTGCCGGACTTGTCTGGCTCTGTTTCCAGGGAAATTGCAATTAAAGTGGAATTTGATGAAACAGCTTGAAAATAAGCACTAGACTTTTCTTCTCCACCTTCCAGCTAGTCACCACAGATCCACCAGCACTGCTCCTTTCTATGAACATATCCTGGCCAAAACCCTTGGGAAGTGCTTCTATGGGGACTGTGGCCAGATGGCTGATAGCAGCGCATCACCAGGGCCAGGCTTATGAAGAACTAGTTTGGAATACTGATCTATTTTGCTAAGTCTCAGAGACTGGAACAAAACCAGCATGCACGGACAGACGTGATTTTCTGGAACTTATAGGAACTGCATACCCCAGAGACATCTCTCTTTCCGTGACAAGCAGAGGAAAGAGGCCAACAACAGCAGAAGTTGTTAGTGGAGAATACCAGACCCACACACAGACAGACAGCAGGTTGCATACACCTTGCTTGCCTCAGGAGCCAGGCTTAACTTTTTAGAAGAATTAACCAACAGCACAATATTTTCCCTGCAAGCCCCATCTTTATTTTTAGAGCCATAATCAGAAAAACATTTTATCTTCCGATTGGCTCAGAAGGTCTGGAAACGTACAGGGGGCAGCTCTGCTCCTCTTTTCTCTCCTCTTCTCCTCTCCCCCCCTTCCTCCTCTTCTCCTCTCTCCTTTCCTCCTCTTCTCCTCTCCCCCCTTTCCTCCTCTTCTCTCCCCCCTTTCCTCCTCTTCTCCTCTCTCCTTTCCTCCTCTTCTCTTCTCAAGTGGAAGAGTGGAAGCGGTCAAGAGAGCAGTAAGGAGGAGGCAAACATGCACCTCGGTACTGAAATGGCCCAGCAAAGTGATTGTGCTGTTACCAGCACCACTGTGCTTTCTGTCAGTGCATGTGGAAGAACAGAGAGGCACGCAAGGCAGACAAAAAGCTTCCTTTAGAAATGCATTTCATTTACATTTTTATAACAAAACTTCAGAGTTCTGATTGATCATAAGGGCTTCGCTTAGTACAAAGAGCAGAATGATTAAAGCTCACATAAGCAATGATTGTGAGCCAGGAGTGAAGTCATTCTGCTTACTGACGGAGGTATGTTTATCCTGCAAAGATTGACACCTTCTCCTCAAATAAGAGAAGAGCTTCTCAGTGCTCTGTATTTATATTGAAACCACATGTGTACAGACAAGGTCTCTGAGGCTAAGGAGACAAGATGCAGCCTCATTTCCAACTGTGTATTTAATCAAGTGCAACTAGAAGCACTGATGAACCTGTGAAGGAAAAGTTCCCATGTGTTAGAGAGATGAATACTAATCCGTGCTAAGAAACAAAGACCAAAGGACCACAACGACCATGGGTGCATGCAAGCATTGCCCATTGGTGCTGTGCAGATCTACGCCTGCTGAAGACCTAATCCTGTATCTGACTGGGACAAGGAAAACCCACAGGGCTCCCAGGATGGAAAAGGAGTAAAGCACTGGACAGCAGGGCTGTGGGCAGAGCCCTTAATCCTGCTGTGCCTCAGAGCCCCCAGCTGTACAACAGGCAGAATAACACTCCTTTCTGCACATCTGCCTCCTTCCTTCTCTGAGGTTCCCCAAGGCACCTCTGGGTGCCTCTACAGCACCCTGCACAGTGGGGCCCAGGTTGCAATTTAGGCAAAACCCCGCAGTGTTATACAGAGCAGCCACATTGAGTTGTATCCACCACACTGGCAGAGCCATCAAAATATCAGGATAGTGTTCACAGTGCTCGCCATAGACCAACACACAAATGCAATTTGAAGTGGTCATCACCCAAATGCACAGACTTTCTTGCCTGTAACCCTGGCCTCTTCAACACTGAGAGGAATTACTATCACACTAAAATCCATCTCATAAGTCTTAGCAGGAAAATGGATCGAAAGTTGCATAACAGCTCTCTTCAGATTCAGGAGTCAGATATCTTAAGAGAACCAGTTTGGAAATGATCCAAATGATATAATTAAGGGATCAAGATCAAATTAAGCTTAACTTAAACAGCTCTGAAACAGGATCAAATACATTCAAGCACAAAATAGTTCTGCATTGCAGCACCATTTGGAGGTCCGCGTTCTGTCGTGAGGCTTGCTTATATATTAAGATAGGGCTAAAACTCCCCAAACTAGACAGGTCTCTTTTATTCCTCACACTGTCAAGACCTCTACTGAAAAGCAGTCACTGCCATAGCAACTTTAGTGACTGTGTAGCTTTCACCTTTCATTTGCAGACCCCTACAAATTTACCAGTAGAAGTGTGGATCCAGTGTAGCAAATTTAAGCCTGGTAATAATGGCTTTGCTCTCCCTAATCACTTCTAGCAATTCTTTACAATTAGCCCAAGTGCTGCCTAGACTTGCAGAACACAGTTTTAAAGCAGCAGATTAAAAAAAAAAAAAAAAAAAGGCAGTAGATTACATACATGAGCAAGGAGGTGTCAATGTTAGATTCAGTTTTGATATTTAGGATGAACTTTCTTGCTGGGAAATGGTCATTTAGTCAGAAAACCTCTTCTCTGCTCCACATTGGAAGCTATAGCCCAATCCATATACTAATCTGGAATAATAAGAGGTAAAAGGATGGATAACCCAGAAATCAGGACCTTGAGGCATGATTTTCTTGGCTTACACCCATCCTTGAAATTTTCAGCCTGCATCAAGCAAAACAAGAGTTAAATTATCCCATAAAGAGAAAACATAATGTGTGGGGAGCGGCTTAAATCTGTTCAAAAGCAATGAGCAATACTGACTACCTTCGCTGGTATGACGCTGGAGCTTTACAAAGCTGAGGTTCAGTCTCAGAATTTGAGGCATTCCAAATTACTTATCTCACTTAACAATCTTTGCTTGTTCCCAAAGCTTCCCCCTCAAACATCAGTTGCAGCACTAGCATTTGGAGACCTGAATGATTTAGAAATTGCCCAGATTTTTTATCTTTTTGATTCCTGAACATAAGTCACATCTTGATTTAGAGTGTATCAGATCCCGAATTATATATATATTTTCCTGATTGAGAATATATTTGTGGTGAAAGGAACACTGTGTATTTTATTTGCAGTGCCGTGACTGGGTTTAGGATTGGCCAAATGCAGTGATATATGCCTCAGAGCATTTTTCTCACTCTTTAGGGGGGAGGTTTATGGCTTTTTTTTGTGCAGTATGAATTCAGCAGCCTGTATATTTAAAAAAAAAAAAAAAAAAAAAACAAA
The DNA here is from genome assembly GCA_033439905.1 of Ceryle rudis. Classification (NCBI taxonomy): domain Eukaryota; kingdom Metazoa; phylum Chordata; class Aves; order Coraciiformes; family Cerylidae; genus Ceryle; species Ceryle rudis. The sequence continues at coordinate 74,983 of JAAGNO010001302.1, forward strand.
AAAAAAAACCAAATAAAATGTTTAGAAAAAAAAAACTTAAATAGAAAAAAAAAGTGTGGTGTGTTAGTG
>JAAGNO010001302.1:75151-94350 GCA_033439905.1 Ceryle rudis
AATAAATACACCAGCCTGTAAATTTAAAAAAAAAAAAAAAAAAAAAACAGAAAAACAAACCAAATACAATGTTTAGAAAAATAAAACCTCAATAGAAATATATATGTGTGTGTGTCAGTGCTAGCGGCTCTGATCTCTTCCCATTGATAAGCACCAGGAGTACACTCACAGATGCACACAGTCCTCAGCTGGTTTAAAGAGCTGGTCTGGGCTCACAGGGAGCTTCACGGACCTGTCCCTGGTATGGCTCAGCCCAGCAGAGTAATATTGTGCAAAAGCTGTGTGAGAAGCAGGGAGGATCCTGCTTCTGAGGGATCTGCCAAGTCGTGGGCACCGCACTGTACACAGGGGTCACACACCCAGGAGGCCAACGGCCGTCATGTGCCATTTGTCACAGCGCTCCCTGAAAGAGAAGTCCTATGAGGTGATGCTCAGGCTAGTGGCAGCATTGTGCAGCTCCCTGTCCCCAGCTCTTTGTCCTGGCAGCTGGCGTGGCTGGTCAGCAAAGTGATGAGCCAGCCCAGCCCACGTGAAGGTGACAGTGCTGGAAACAGGCAAGGCAGCAGGCCCAGGAGGGATGCAAGCTAGAAGATGACTGCTAGCACTAAACCTGCCCTTTGGAGCGTAGCTGGGAGTGAGGCATCTCCTACAACCTGGCCCAGGCAGAGTAGGATGGCACAGTGGTAATGTTCTTACAGCATGAGTAGGTCCTGATTCCACAGAGGTGCTCTGGTGTCGCACACCAAAAGCAGCCATAGCTCTACAGGCACAGAAAGGGGATTCAGGGCTGGACTCCAATCCCCACGGCTTCATGAGTTACCACAGCCCAGGTGAAACATGGCAACCAGCTGGACACATCTCAGCTGTGAGGCTGGATGCATTACAGCTTTCGAGCTCGGAGCTAACACAGTTCTTTCCCAATTGTGGTGCCAGGTAAAATTCCAGTTGCCAAACTAGAAAGGGTGTTTAAGGCATCATTTTGCCACCGTGAAGGACACAGCCTGCTTTGGAATGTTTTGTGTTTAGCTCACCTGCTACTCAGTTGTCCAGGAGCAAGTGACCCACAACCTGGAAAGTACAGGTTTTAATACACTTCTTACTGCTAAGCACAGTTATAGCCCAGCCGTCATGAGTATAATGACCAAAACCACACTTAAACCAAAACTGCACATGGACTTTTTTGCTGTCACATCTCCTTAATAAATGTATTTGGAATAGCAAAGACAAATATATGACACTGTAGAAAATGACACCAGAGAGGCTACAGAGAGGCCGTAGCCAATGATCAGAACTAATGGATCACTATTTAATAATAATACTTACCATTTGAATAGGTTTGAAGCTTCAAAGAGCTGAGCAAACGGTAGCTAATTAATCCACACAAAATCCCAGCCAAGTATTACCGGATTCTTCCCCTCTTTACACAAGGCTCAGAAGATTACAGCTACTAATTGTCCCCACAGTCACAGTGGGGGAGCGTGGAGATCGCTGAGATAGGAGGAAGCACGTTCATGCAGATATGAACCCCACAACACACAAAATGAGCTGTCTAAGCCCTTGGGAACAGTATTGGTGCTAATGATTCATCCCTTTCCAGTGGTCCTAAGGGGTACTATTATTATTACCCTAATTTTCACAAGGAGGAGAGAAAGGAGCATCAGAAGATGAAGAGCCCATGTAGGATTTTGGTAGTGGAGCAGGGTTAGAAAGCAGACCTCCAGGGGTCATTCCCGTGCTGGTGAGCAGCAGCACAGCTCCCCTGAGCAGCAGAGCCAGCGGTGTGGGTGCTGCCCACTGTCCTTCACTGAGGTCTGGCTGAGGAGAGGGCTCTCCGTGTGCTGCATTCCCCAGCTGCTCTGCTGAATATTTAGCCACCCTGGGTCTGGAACACCAGCTGTCCAGGTGATAATAGAACTAAATCCCTCCTCAAACATCCAGGCACCTCCTCCCTCTGGCAAGGCCATTTGGCTAATGCAGTATTTGCACATGTTAATCTGGAGCAGGCTGACGCAGAGCCACCCCCTCGGGGGCGAGGGCTGCGCAGATGGAGAATGGGCATGTGGGAGCGGCCATCCACCCAGGAGCAGCACTTGTGGGCCCTGCCAAGACCTGTCTGGAGAAAAAAAAGAGAAAGCAAGAGCACAACCCCCAGTCCCCAGGGGCCCGGCAGCACGGGGAGCAGCAAAGACCCCAGAGAAGAGGCTCCCTGCTCCTGGCACTGATAGTAGAGCTGCTCTCCCCGTGGGCTCTGAGGCACCACCCTGCCCAGGCACGGATCAGGCTCTGAGGTACAGGGCTCTCTGTGGGGTGAGCCCCACCATGGCCTTGCCACTGAATGCCTGGGAAGGAGCAGGGAGGAAGAAGCAAAGGGTCTTTATTTGCTAGGTGGGCAGCATTTGGGATCTCTGGTTTGTTGTTTAGTGACCAGGCAGAGTCTGTGTCCATTCTGCCATTGGCACCCTGATGGGCTCGCATCTCCCCCTCTCTACTGGTATCAGAGATGGCTGTGGAGTTGCTGGGAGGGACAGAGGGAATCATACCAGTCAGGAGATTACAGACCTGAGAGATGAAGTGGTTTCTCCTCTGTGCTCCAATCCACGCTCGCTGCTAGAAAATCTGCAACTAGAAAAGCCAGAGCAGACAAAACTGCAACTAATTCTGTCAGACAAGGAAAATTCAGCTCATCCCCTTCCCTGCCTGCTCTTCAGGACCATCCCAGACCATTTCTATCTTCAGTCATGAAATACCAGGCTCGATAGATCTGAGGTCTCCTGAGTCATCATGAATTTCTCCAGATCTCTCACTGTGTAGTTCTATAGATCAAAAAAAAAAAAAAAAAAGCTTGCCTTTCCCTTTTTGCATGTGGTTTGTGATCATTCGGTTGGGGTCACAGTACAACTAACTAATCTTCAGGCTTACAGGGCATTTGCCATCAGCAATTCAGCACAAGGGAGGGGAACGAAATTATTTCTTTTCTTTGTCACTGGCCCGCACACTAATATCACAGTACTGAATGGAATCAATGAGAATGTGCTGCTACACTTCCTTAATGCTTTATTAGAGGCACCAGGGTCCTGCTAAACAGCATAATAAAATATCAATAAATAGACTGTTTGCTGTAAAGGCTCCTTCTGCTTTTGCAATTTCTCCACCACAAGCAGGATTTCTGCAGCTCAGTATGTTTCAGTGTAGCCAGAGGGTACCCTGGTATGCGGGGAGAGATGGCGATGGATGGATGAATGAATGGATGGACTGGTTGCAGGCACTGGGGGATTGGTTTTCAGAGGCTGGAAACAAACAATCACATCACCAGAGAAACACTGATGCCCACTAAAATTGTTCTGCTTTCAGCTACCTACAAACCACAAAACCCAGAATTGCTCATGAAAAAAAAAAACCAAGACTGATTCCCTTCACTTAATAACAAGCCCAGAGGAAAAGAAACATAGCAATGTTTTTCTTCCAGTTTTCAAACCAAGATTTTGGGGACTGCTGGTACAAAGGGACATTTCATTGGAAAGGCAGTTAATACACGTACAGAAGTCGTGAAGAAAAAGTATTAAAAGGCCTACATGAATCACTGTGATTAAGCCCAGACAAAAATGGGTTTCGATGATTGATGAAAACCGCCAGGATTTTCATTTCGGGAAAAAAAGGCTTTGACCTTCCCCCAGAGCAGGAAATCCTCTATCCATCCATCTAACCTGCTCCATTTTTGATATAATCTTTTCTTTAGTACCTCTGCCTGGAATATCTCTGCAAAGCTCTTCTGCTGAGAGAGAGCTGGGTCTGTGATGCAGCGTGGTATAATGCAGACCTCTTTTTTTATTAATAGCTAGTGATCTACCCAAGCCTTTGGGTTAGCGAGGGCTCCATGCAGCTTGGCTGAACCTCAGCCAATCTGTGCCTGAAAAATCTCTGCTGACCAAGGTCTGTCCTACAGCTTTTCCCCTGGGGCCTTTGGCAAACTACCTGATAAAGATGTCTTCATCGTGTCTGACATCAAGCTATCATGCTGTTTACAAGAGATCTGTCACAGACAAGTGCCTTCTGTACAGAAGCCTTTTCCTCCCCAGGCAGAGAGCAGAGGACATCCTAAATTAGCTCCAGAGGATGGAGTTATTCCAACACACCCAGACACAAACGAAACCATGCTTCAAGCTACACGGAACTGTGTCCTGTTATGAGTTTTGTTTATGACCTGGAAACTCTCCCTTGTTTCTGATTACTTTGCTTCTTTGTTTGGCTTATTGATCTTGCACTTTATCCAGAAGTTCATCTGGAGAGAGGGCAAAATTTGGAGGGGAGGGACAGAAGATGGCGAGGATGAGAAATACCTTCTGGGAATGCTTTGGAAATCAGCCTGAAGTAGGAACACATTGTTAAGAGGACCATTACTATGAAATAAAGGAGTCAGGAGCCCTGCCTCATGAGCTTCTACCTCAGACATGCATGCAAAACCCAGGAGCCCAGCTTTCAAGAACAGCCGCAGTACTGGCCTGCAGATCTATGGGCAGAGCTCAGGAACTTTGGATGCCCAGGCCCATGTTGAACCCTTTCCCTGATGCATTCATTTCTTTCTAGCTAGGGAAGCAAATACCCTTCATGAACTAGTGTCTTCCATGGTCTCTCTTCCCCCTCTGTCGCTGCACCCTGGAGCTGGGGAGCAGAGCGAGGCGCCCGCGTGTGCCGCATGTGTACAGAGGGCGGGCAGCACAGAGCGGTGAAGGGTTCATTTCCCTGATCATAAATTCAGCCTCCTGTAATTTCAATTCCATGATGCTGTGCCTGTGATGTCAGTAAATCAAGACCATAAAGAAGGGGAGGCAACAGCAGCATTCAATGGGAATGCAAATGCATCTGGGAAGCCAGGGCCATCACTCACACCAGGCTGCTGCTGAGCTCAGCCAGGAGAGAGAGGCAGGTCTGAAAGCTGCACAGGCAGAGATGCCCGTGCTGGCTCCTACCCTGCAAGACTGGCAGCACTCTGAATTCCCATCAGCTGCTGCTTCACCCAGCAAAGGCTGCGGAAGGAGACGGGAAGCATCTCCTTGGAAGCTGACTCAGCTGAATGGACATTTGGGTTCAGTGGAGGATACCTTGCATCTCCAGCAGGATTTTAACAGCCAGCTCTCATCAGCTCTGTCTCTCTCCATAAAAGCTGATATTCCTCTTGTTTTGCTGACCAAGTTTTCCCCAGAGGAGCAGCATTTACTGCACATTTAACACTTGCTGTAGAGGGCTGAGTGTGTAGCTGTACAAAAGGTGGTGGATTGTTCCTGTTCATAACGGTTGAGTTCCTGCCCCCAGCAGCATCCCAACGCTCCCACAGAAGGAGCTCCTGCCCTGTACATTACGACACACAAAATCCAGTCAGATCCCACTGGGTGGGAAGGGACTGCAGATTTTCTCAGAGGTAAGGAATGAAGCATTTGTGGCTTGACATTTATGCAAGATCCCCAAAGACTTTGGAAGACGCTGAGCTCTCTGCCTCCCCGGTGCACCAAAACCACCCCGATCCATTCTCGTGGCTGAATTCACCCTGCGTGGCTCTGCTCAAACCACTCGCTTCTTCAAAAGCAGATCCCAACGGGCTTTCACAGCCAGGTGACCTTCTTCAGGGATGCTTCTTCCTCACCACCCTGCCGCCTGGCTATCACATGTGTGGCTCTTGGCAGCCCAACGTGACACTGACCTGAGCTTCCCTCCTGCACAGGCTGCTGTGCCACAAAGCGGAGGCCAATCCAACGGCAGCTTGCCGACAGCCCCGCGGGTAATCACAATGAGCAGGGAGAGCCTGCCATGCACCCCAGCCTCTCCACCCCCTTCCCAGTCCCCTGCTGCACCAACACAACATAGTTAGGATTTGGCCCCCTCTGCTTTGCTGTGTTGCTCCCTCTCCTCCCCCTTGCCGGGTGGCTTTGTGATCCCCTGAGCTGTCACAGCGTGACTGCTGGCCGCCTCCGCCCCACCGCAAGTGAAGTTAATGCTGTGTGACATCTCACTCCCAGCACATCACACACCAAAGACGAGACCAGCTGAGGCTGCTCCCTGCTTCCTGTCCTGGAAACTTGCAGCACCAGGCACCTAAGTCCCTACAAAGAGCTTTTCCAGGGTGATGGAGGGAGGTTTAATGCATCTGAAATCAGCCTGTCACAGACATTGCCGCCTCCTTTCTCCCCAGAGCAGGGTGACTAACTCAGCAGCAGCAGATTGGGTCACAGGCTGATTCTTACTCTGACCCAACCAAACCAGCAGAGGCAACGTTAGAGGAGATCCAGAACTCCCAGGAGCAGACAATCTCAACAGCCTCTCCCTACCAGAAGCTGGCTGTATTGCCCTTGGCTGCACATGGCAAAAGCCACCAGTAAGGTCTGCTAGCAAGGAAGGTGGGTATATGTTCTTGTCCTCCCCCCTTACTTCTGTAGAAAAAACCTCATCTCGGCGCTGCAGGCTTCCTTTGGCTGCCTCCATCTCTCCTCTGTGGAGAGACACAACACAGGAGTCACGAACAGGCAGGGACCATTTCTATTTGCAGTCATCTCAGTGCTTCATCCACTCGTTGATAAAATGCCCCTCACCACACAAGCAAAGAGTAGCTTCTAAAAACAAAAATCTATCCGCCCTCTACCTCCAAACCACACTTCACTTCTGATTGACAGCTAGGGAAAGTTCCTAATTACAGCCCCTGGACTCTTTGGAGGCGACCCACCCCAGAGCGTGATTTGATGGCTCAGCGGATGGATGGCCTCGTTTGTACTGATTTATACTACAGAGCCAGATCCAGCCTCATCAGCCTGGCTTGACCTAGTTTTTCTCTTGCATAGGTCAATAGAAACACAGCAAATAGAGCTAATCAGACGCTGAGGATGCACAGTTAATTTGAGCTGGTCCAGACTCACAAGAACACTGCAAACTCTGTTGTCATGAGGGAGGAGAGAATAAATCTTTCCCTAAAAAGTCAAAAGGAATTGTACAAAGAACATGCCATTTCCAGGATGGGAACACATGAGGCTGTTTTCCCTCCTGCCCCCTTTTTGCTTGCTTCCCTTTTGGTCTGTCTGCATGTGGTGGATGCCGCACGATTCTCCTTCCCCTGAAAGCAGAGAGGATTTTCTCTTCGCTGGGGCTATAAGCAATCACCAAAAGGGCATGAAGGCAGACAAAAAAACAAACACCACCAACAAAAAAAGATGTGTGCAGCTGGCTCTAGAGCGTCCAAATAAATCCTGGGTAAATGCCAGGCTGCCTTAGTCACCAGCTCTAGCAGGACAACGACGACCTCCTTTAAACTGCCTGTGTAGTGAGAGGAACAGTAGCCACATTAGTAGCCGGGCTGCCTTGTGGCACCGAGCCGTGGCCCACGGCGAACAGACACATGGGAATGCGCACGCTGCCGAACACGCCTTGCGAACCAAACACGTGTCAGGCACATACAGCCGGGTAACCCACACACATAGTCAGGGCCATCCTAACCAAATGCTTTAGTTTTCATGCAAACACTGACTCCCACGTGACACACCAGAGAGCTGCAGAAAAACGCGTCTGCCGACCAGGATGCAGAGAGACGTGATGCCTTACAGCCACACACATGCCATCCCTCCTCAGCCCAGCACGCCACGTGGACGTGACGTCTGCATTTAGACATAAGTATAAATATGTCCAAGGCAGAAGTCTTACATGTATCACCCATGCATGGAGGTGCCGTGCAGGGATCCAGCTGTCTTCTGTACTCCAACAGCCTTTGTGTCCCTCTCCGATCCTGCTGCAAATGTAGCAGAGAAAAGGTGTAGTCTGTGCAGATGTATTGCCCTGTATAGTCATACTGGAGCACCAGTCACAGGAGGCGTGCTGGCCTGTGTCACAGCAGGTATGCAACACAGCTGCACGGAAGAAAATAACACCTGAGTGTTATGCAGCTCATATAGATGCATATAGCACAGGACATGTGCACCCAGCACACCTCTACCCCACAAAGACACTGCCTACAAGCTACTTAATGGCTCTCACTCAGCAACCTGCATGTTGCCAGCACCTCCACTAGCCCTTTTCCTCCCAAAAGCAGACAAGATCTACCAGCACCCCTGACAAAGGACCATACCTGTTAAGGTGCTCTAGCCCTTCACCCTCCTGGGGTTGAATGTCAGCCTGTGCTCCTGCCCCTCTTCTCTCCTGGCTCTTTCCTCTTGTGGACGATTTTATATCTCAAATGAACAAGCCCAGGCCTGGGCAATAGCCTAATGAGGGCATCTCACATCCATTTGCTAATCATTGCCACAGGAGCTGCTCTCTCCCATAGCAGATATGAGCAAGCCCACTTTGCAAAGGGGACCACTCCTCTGCAGGCAGCTGGGGGAGAGCCTCGCTGTCTGCAGCCGCTGCTGCCATCTCCACTCAGGGGCTGCGGCTTCAGCCCTGCAGGCACTTGGAAGCAGCCTCACGAGGGCAGACAAAGGGGCCAAGGTCACCCGTAGCCACGCTTGTACTCAAGTGAGAGCAGTCAGCGTGGCACTCCCGTCAGAATAAAAGCTGGCACCAACATGCCAGCAGTGATGAGGTCTCCACTTCTGGACGGAGCTGTGATGCTCAAACTGGCCTCAAACCACCCTGGGAAAGAACAGTAATCCCTGCAGGCACCGAGCAGATGAATCTCCAGAAAGGAAATGGCAGAGCTTTCAGTATTGAGGGGGAGAAGCAGGGCAAGCATGGAGTGGACAGAGCCTGAGCTGGCCCACGAAGGAGTGCAGGGCAGCATGGCTGACTCCTCTATTGAGCGAGTCGGAGGGCTACAGGGCACAGCAGAGAGGGAAGGAGAAGCTCCCAGCCCACTGTCTGCAAAGCCCACCTGCATGCTCCCCTGAGCCTCAACACGTGGGGAACCAGGCTCCCTTCAAGACCGTGGGAAGAGGGTTTATCTGCCACCAGAATTGAATCAAATACCTTCACTGGAGAGAGGGGAGAAGCAGCAGGCTCCAGTTCTGTCTGCCCGTGTGCTGGCTGCTCTCTCTAGAGATGCTCGCGTGTCTGCAGTCAGGGAGAAACGGCAGCTGACAAAAGCTATTCCAAGGCAATTAGCCCCAAGAGGCCGGTGAAGGCTGCAGTTGCTCTGCTACATTGCATCTATGTTTTACTGTACTGTTGCCAGGGCAGGGGGAAGGAGCAGGAGCTGAATGCACAGAAATATGCTTGTATATGTGTAGGAGCTCCCACTGCTCTTGTTACAACACGTGAGGGTATTTCTTCATGGGGATCCAGGCCTCCTGCTGCACGGGGAGACTGCAGCTCTGAGACCTGGCCCTTGGCTTCAGTTTTCTACATCTTGACCCACTCATTGCAGCAACTTAAAAGAGCTTGGTACTTTCAGATACTCGTTCTTCAGGGAGGGAGTTGTGCAATCGCAGATGCTTGCGGTGACACAGCCTAGCTTTCACTAAACAACTGTTTATTCAAAAGATTACAGCATTTAAAGATTACAGAATTGGTAAGGGAAGGTCTATCAGCAAGATTAAGCTCCTAGGCCAATGTCCTCATGCTGACGCAAAAGCAAGTGCAACATCTCCATCTGGGAAAGAAAAAACAGACCAGTGTTTAAGGACATTGGAGATACCTGGATTTTACTTCCCCCATTTTACTACCATACAGCCTAGCTCTACTGTCTCTTGGAAAGCAGATCAGGGCCAGACAGAGGAATGTAAGAGCCCAGTGACACTACCAGCTGATGCTAGCAGCTATGAGAGGCTGGCCCTCGCCTCCCGCCTCTAGGAAAACCCTGCTTTGATGTGCCATGCTGCCCCACTCCAGCAAAGAACCAGTACTTGCAGAGCAACCTCATCCTACTGCCTGCTGGCCCTCACCACATCCCACTCCACAGCATTGTCCCTGTATCTCTGGCGCCTGAGCATCAGCGTAATGTGATGTGACACCTTCCCCCACACGTTGTTATAAATACCGTGTTTCACTGTAACTGTGTCTGACACCCCCTTGGAGGCATTTTCTCGTGCTCCTGGCCAAGATGTGGGCACGTGCAGATCCCCCCAGCGTGCACTGTCTCCCATGGCAGGGGGTTGCCCGCCGTACCCTCTCCTTCCCCACCACCAGCAGCAGAGATATTAATGGCAGTGGGATGGGGTTGCATAGGGTGAACCATCTGCAGCAATTCCTTTGCTTTCAGCCTGACTCTCCAAGAAATAACACTGCTAGATCACACATCTCTCCCTTTCTTCTTCCATAAGACAGATGCCAGCTCAAGGGATGGGGGTTTCTATTTCCCCGTGACTGGAGTCTGTTATTTATTTGGAGAGCAGAACCATCTCCTTAGCACCATGCCCCACCAGCACTCTCTCCTTAGCCATCTGTACTTGTAGTTACAGTAAAATGCCACCAGATGTCTGTCAGGGTCCTGCACATTGCCTGCTAAGGACAACCCGGTAAACAAGGGGGACACGGCTGGGGTTCAAGCTGTGCACAAGGCTGGGTCTGGTTTCTCACTATTGTCCCATTCGGGATTTCTGATATTTTTGGGCCTGTGGAAAAATCTCTTTTTCCATTTATTTCCTTGTAAGAAATGTAGGGAAGCTGATCATTATCTCTGTGTACAATAAGCTCTTCTCTGGTTTCATTGCAGCTGTTTTTAGACAAGTTTGAAAAGTGTCCCCTCAGGCCATGACCTCTAGGTAGGTACCTAGAGGCTGCTTAGAAGGGCCTTCACCTGTACCCTGCCATGGGGGCATGGACAACAAAAAGATGCTGATCCAGTACCAGCCAAGAGTGAAATCAGCTGTGCAACCTCTGAATAAGCCCATCCTTGTGGCAGGACTGGTCACACAAAAACCAAACCTACAAGGGTGAAACATTTATGCAGCTCAAGTTCTTTGAAGAGCTGAGGATGCCTTGAGAAGGCTATGTCACTTTTTTGTCATCCCACTCTCAAATGAATGTGTCCTGTCCTGAACTCATCAGGGCTGAGCTGACCTGAAGACATCCCCGAGCTCATCCCTCTCTCACAGTCCCTCCAGGAGCCTGGCAGTGGGCGAGCAGACCCTCTTCCCGTGGCAGGGAGGAGGGGGGGCAGCCGAGGCAGTGCCAGCCTGGGAGTGTGAGTTGCCAGGTGCAGCAGTGCGGGCCAGGATGGGGCAGTGACCGCAGCTGTCTCTGCTCTGCAGTCACCCTTGGTGGTCAAGTCACGGAGCCACTGCCCAAGAGCCATTGCTGAGGCTTCCCCCAGCCAAAGGGCAGCTGCAGCTTTAAGGCTTCACCTCTTGGGTAACTCCCTGCAGCAGATGCAATGCAATTACCATCACTTACCTAAGTGCAATTACTGCTCAAGCTGCTTCAGAAATGCCAGTTATTTTTCAGACAAAATTTTGGAAGGAAATAATTTCTTTTTCTGTTTTGGGAAAGTTTAAATTTCCTCTAGTTTCTTTTTGTCTGAAAAGTATAAGAAACATGTTTTTCTTAATACTGTTGACGTAAAAACATATTAAGGAAACACAAGAGGAAAAAAAAAAAAGATAAATTTGTAAGAGGGAAGCTATTTTTGAGTGCAAGAGAGAGCATTTTACATATTTTACTTTCATCTTTGAAATCAGTACCCAAAAGTTTTCTTTTTCTATTCTAAGGTTATTTATCTTTCTATGAAGGAAAGATAGTTTGAAAGAAATTATTACCCAACTTTATGGCCAGGTCTGAACATCCTGACCTGTCCCTCCTCATGGCTGCACGCCCAACTCCAGGCCAAGGAGATAGTGACAATCATGGAGAAGAAAAGCAAATATCCTTACCTTCTGCTTCACAGCTGACAGTCCAGTATGGGACCAAAGGGGACACCCCATTAAAATCTTCCAGAAAGGCAGATGAGTGAGCACTGGCTGGGAGAAAAAGGCAAAAGGCAGTTAAAAATATACTGGAGAGGATGTAAAAGAGAGACAGATAGGTACTTGGCTCCCAAGATCTGGGGATGTAACAGGCACAAAACATTTGGAAACGTTCAGAAGTTGTGTCTGAAAAGCTTTCCTGGCTGATGTGTCGAGGAGTTTCCAATCACCTTTCAAAAGCTTCCTTTCTCTCTGCTGCTGCTTGCTCCCTTTGTAATGGGTGGCTGTTTCTAATTATCTGTAAATGTTAAATGTTCCCTAATTCAATCAGAACAACTTGTTCACAGATGGCAAACCCTTCATCTGCTCAGCTTTCAGCGGAGTCTCTGACTCAAGAGCCATTGATCCCTTCCTTTCCAGAGATGCTGGCTTGAGACATGTGACGGGCGCAGAGAAGAAAAAGAGTCTGCAGTGTACAGGAATATTTCCAGGTCTTTCCCTTTTCCCTCTGACAACTGCCTCGTCATCCTCTGCCCCATGTAACTCATCAGTCTCTCCTGGGCAGGACACTGCAGTCACAACACTGGTAGATGCGTGACTTGGGCTCAGTCTCTCCTCCTCTCCCTGCTGCCATGCTACTGCTTCTAGTCTCACCTGAGCGAGCAGTCCTGCTCTGTGCCACCTCATCCCACCTGGCAGTAGGTACACAGGGCGGTATCTTGGATACTGATGCAGTTGTGTCACAGGCCTGTGGTTTATCTCACCCTGCATCCCAGCTCCTGTCACCACTACTCTAGCTCATGTCTAGCTCAGGCCTGGCTGATGCTGATCCTGTTGGACTCTGCATTTCTTATCTCGTTGCCTGATGGTGAATGGCACATGCCAATGCTCTGTGTCCTTTCTCATTCCCTGCTCCTAGTACATGAACTCACATCCATTCCCTTCAGCTACAGCACTTTTTTCCTTGCTGCTGTCCATAGCTGTTGGTTAGGACAGAAAACTACTGCCCAATGCCCATGAATAACTGTATCAGAGATCCTAAATCAGGTATCCTCACTCGTGTCACTAAATTTTGCAATTTACATTACACAAAGCAGGGAGCATGGGGGACAAAGAGGGCAGTGGTGAGGTTTTCTCATTAAACGCAAGGGAAACTCTCTTTACTGCCTATTTCTACTGATTTACTGAAGCCTCTAGTCTTCCGCTCAGACCTAGAAAAGGGTCTCGCCTTTGATCAACCAGTGACTCACTATCTGCAGCCGAGGTGATTTACGACAAACGCAAGCTATTTCTGCACATGGAAGGGGAGAAAAATAGGCCTCATCATCACTGAGAGGGTGGGAAGGATGAAAAACAAGCCGCCCACAGGCTAATGCTGGCTGGGCTGCTCCTCACAGCTTTGCTGCTCCCCCAGCACCTCAGCGGAGCGCCTCATTCCCCACAGCAAAAACGCTGCTGCAAAGGGTTGTGTGGGGGAGACTCTTACATCTCAAACAAATGGCTCCACGCCAGGATTGGAATAGAACAGCTTAAATTATATTCTTCACGTCGCATCACTGGGCTGGGCGTGGGTCTCCGTCAGCCGTGCTGACAGTGTGGGGCTGCAAGTACAACCCATGGGGTGAAGAGCATTGACCGCCACCGCTGGGCACATATTCTGATCGTGCTTCCAGGTCTGAACCTGCTCTTTTCAATACCCAGCTTTCCATTCCTCATGGAATAGCCAAAATCCAACTGCTTCCACATCAGGAATCTGTATTTCCTGGAAGCTTTATTTCTGCGAAAGTCTCCAGCCAAATTAAAAAAAAAAAAAAAATTTGTTAAAGACCCCTAAACTCTTTCCATGACATGCAGAAAAACTGAAGTATCACCTCCCCCATCCCCCTACCCTTCACTTCCTGACTCTGAAAAAATACATTTAGCTAAAAGACTGACCACTTTTTAGAGAAAGACAGTGTTTCATTGTTCAGGACGTGAGCAGATTCACAGCTAACATCCAGCCACCCATGAGAGACTCCCAGTACAGCGAGCTTTGCAGAATCACTGCTCCATATCCTCCAACAACTGGCTAAGGAGAAGCAAAGTCATTAAACTGTGCATTATACTCGCTGGAACAATCCTTCGGCAGAAGCTCCACGCAGAGCCCCACTGGGCAAAGTGCTCCGCTGCTCAGAAGCAGTGATTAGGGAGAGTTTGTTAATGAAGCAGATTTTAGTGACTGAAGGCAAGTGGAGAGAAAAGAGAGCAAGCAGACTCTTCATCAAATGTTATAATGTGGGCTTGCTGCAGCTGATCCTCAGTGGGCATAAATCAGTTCAGTTCTTTCCTCAGCTGAGGATCTGACCCATGGGATGTGCAAATCACTGAAGGGCGTAACACCAATCACATCAGAGTGAAACTGCTCATCTTTGGCAACTGCCTGCTGCAGATCTCAAAGCATTTTGCAGATGTCCAAAGCTGCTGCTTCAGAGCCATAAAGGTTTTGCTCACATTTCCACACTTGCCTTTTTCATACACTCCCTGATGGTTCAGCTGCTTTAAATCAGGGTGATCCCCCTGAAGCAGAGAAGGGGGCTGTAACGGGACCCTGAGTAAAAACACAGTCAGCCCTGCTGTTCTGATCTTGCTGGGCCATCCGCCTCTGTAATGAAAATCAGCATCACCCTGCGGATACCAGCAGAACATGACCAATTTACTCTGTCTGAGGCTCTGTTCCCAGCTCTATGGTACATGTTTTGCCCTGCGTGAGAGATGAAAGGGTGGATCAGTGCTCTTAAGAAGACCCAACATGGTTTTAACCAGCGCACGGGTCATGTGTACAGGAGGATTGCACATACAACAACCCCAAATGCAGACAAATATGCTTCCTGTTCCTTTCTTCCCTCTTCCAATTCGTCATCCTCCCCATCTTCACACCTTTCCCCCCAAGCAGGAGCAATAATTCTCCACGGCCACACAGATAATTCCCATTTCCTGCAGCAGATTGCCTAATAGCCAGGTATGATATTCTGCCTTTTACATCTTTCCCTCAGTGGTATAACTCTACTGCTGCAGGTACCCTCAGAGGTGAGCCCCTGCTCATACCCAAGTTCAGTGTGAGACGGGGGAACCTGCATCCCTGTTGTGGTGCAGAGAGGCCACAGTGGAAGGGAAAGAGCTGGAGGTGAAGGGCTTAGCAAAGACAGAGAGGCAAGTCACTGGAAATGGAGATCATGGGAGTTTACTAGCACAAGTGAAGTAAAGATCAGGATAAGCCTTTCCCCAAAATAATTCCTGTTAGATGCAGAACAGATGTTCCAAACTGCTCCAGAGTACTTCCCAGAGGACCCAGGCACCTGGTACATGGCTTTTCAATGGTGTTCTAGTAGGGCCAGCCTTTGTCCTCTATCATTATCCATAGCATGAGTGCTTCCAGGATCTCTAGTCTCTCTCCCCACACTGAATCACCTGTGACAGGAGGAAAGTAGGTTTCACAGGAGCAGGTATGGGTAGTTTTGTAGAGACACTTCTCCTTCCCAGAAGAAAAATAGGAAGGAAGGGAAAGAAGACCCTCCTGTGGTGCTGGGTGGTGTACAAGCATAGAAAAGAGAAGTCAAGAGATTGCAATCAGAACTTACACAGGCTTTCCACGTGTCCTTCAGGCACAAGTACTTCAACTTGGCAAACTCCTAAATCTCTGCAGCTAGCAGTAAAAATGAGGCATTTTCCCAGCCACCATCCGATCCTCTTCATCAGTCACTGCTCTGCGATGCCTGCCCACTCACCCACACATCCCTATGCATCATGAGGCTAAAACCCACTTAGCCAAGCCCCTTCCCATACAGCCCTTCATCACTAGGCATCGATTTCCTATATTGACTGAGCAGGCCCCAGCCATTAACGAGTTCATTTGCCATCACTTAGATGCAGATAGATTCTCTCAGGAGCCCTGGGGTCACCAAAGTTTCATTAACAGACACTGTAAAAGTATTTAAATACATTTTAAAAAATCACTTGACAAATGGAGTGAGCCCATAGCCCTCCTTCTTTCAGGTCATCTTAAAAGATAAAAGAAACCTTTTCTGCCTGCAGAAGGACAAAAAGCCCTTAACAGCTTGTCCCAGCTATTAGCCATCTCACAACACATCACCTCTGAAGAGGTCTGATTTCCCATAATGCTCCAGATGGAAACCATTTATTCATTTACCCAAGCTCTGACTGAGCATGCTCCAGCCACTAAGGGCTTTTGGCCTCCAAATTTTCCTGTTAGCTGTGACATGTTGGCTAGTGGTAAACTGAGGCATGAAATGATGAAGACTCAGCCCCAGACCTGGATGCTCAGATACACTAGCAGAACAGGTATCACTGACAGGCATTGGTAGCTCTGCTTCAAGGTGAATTCTCAGCCCAATTGTTTATATCAGGAAAAAAACCAGTATAACCAAGCCCTATCTGGCCTTGAACACCACAGAGAAAATTACATGGGAAAATAGGTGTCAGAAATAAAGGCTAAACTCAGGAGGCTCCTTCTGCTGCATAAAGATTTCCATCTTCTTGTCACAGATCTCTAGAAGATACGCTGAATTTTACTACCATGAAACACCATGTAGATGCTAGTTTAGCTGTCACTCCATGAAGGGGTGGTATGGAACCCAGAAACATCACCAAATCTCTGCCAAAAACATGGCCATGGATAATTGAGCCATGCAGACAGTTTGCACTGTGAGCTCATTTATGTTGAGAACTCAAGCTATACATTTGAAAAATTTGCAAACAAAAATTTAATGTGACATTTTTCTCCCCGCTTGGGAAGAGATGACTCATTAAGTCAGTCTACAACTCTTACTGAGTGCCCAGGATGGCAGAGTCTCACAGTACTGTGTAGTCACCTTATCCCCAAATGCCAGGAGACAGGGCAAATAAGCCTGTCTCCCCCAAGTCCCAGGCCTGCTTGAATCCTTCCTCCTCATGGGAAGGCTGTAAAGTACCATTCAGATGTTCTGAATTTTCCTAATATATTTTTACATTACAACCCTCCCCCAAACAAACAGCTACTAGGAATTAGCAGGCAGAGACTGGCTCTTTGGTTGGTTGAGTGAAAGTTTGGGCAGTCTTGCCATGGGGACAAATGCTGGTCCTCAGTGCCAGGCCAGCAGCTCTCCCATGGAGATGGGTAAAACCTCCCTATCCACTGTCTCATGATCTCCTAGGAAAGGTCTCATGAACGTTAGGAGCTCAGCATAAGGAAGATGACCTCCCCCCTCTCGCACCTGCAGAAGAAAGCAGAAGCTCACGGAACCACTGCTCCCACAATTAGATGGGAGGAGGCAACTGGCTTATGAGGAGAGGTTGTCCTCCAGGAACAGCAATGTCATTTCACTGGCCCCTCTGCAGTTACTTCGAGCTGACAGAAACATTTCCCTTGGAGTCACTCCAAATTCACATCAGTAGCTCCTCAGACTGCAGCAATGTCTGAATAGACATCAGCCGGGCCAAGCTGGCATTTACAGAACGGGCTGCAAAGGGGATTACTCCAGGTTCACAAAAGCACTGTTTGGAGTAAAACCCCTTGCCTTCCCTGAGATGGTGAAGGAGTGTGCACCAGAGACCTCCGCTGCGTGCACAGCCTGGCAACAGTCTCTCCTGCTCACCACCAGGAGATTCATTAATGCCGACAAGGTAAACTCAGCCTGTATTATTCATACCTGTATTTATCAAGTATTTATGCTGACAACCTAGAGGGCGATAAATCAGCATCACGGGGATGTGTTGATTCCTGTGGCCGATTCTGATGCTGACAAGGCTGATGCCTGCCTCGCCTAGCGGAGGGGGCAGAGGGCCCTGCTCGCAGAGAACAGCTCGTTTGTGACAGCCGGAAATTAACGGCCTGGCTGGAAGCTGGCGAGAGAGAGAAGACGGTCTTTGCTGGATGTGCCTCAGAAGCAAATGGCAGGGAGATTGACTGGGGAAGCTGCTTGAGCAGCAGAAATGTTTACCCATCTGGATGTGCATTTTAACAAAGCTTCCACCTGCGTAGCTATGCCAGCTGGGAATGGGTCCTGCACTGCCTTCGATGTCCAGTCACACCAGCATGGACAGGGAGGGGGCTGCCGCACTGCCCCACACGTGGGGCTGCTCCATGTTGACAGCAGCAATTGTGCTCGACTCACTCCAAATTTACACCAGAAGTTCCCATGTCTGAGCTGGATTTGTGCATGATTTGAAAAGTTAATGCATTGGAGGAGTCGCTCTGGAGATACACCTTGACAGTGGGAGCTGATCTGGTCCAACTCCGGGGATTCCATCAGCGTGACAGTGGAGTTACCCTGCTGATGGCACCGTGCCTCTCCAGACTCATTGTGGTGGCTGCAGGGGCATTGTTCCCTGTTCACAGCGGCAACTCTACTGTCACAGCATCAAATTTACACTCTTGTGCTATTGACTTGACAGCCTGCAAATGAGAGAGGCCCGCAAACCTCTTGACTTCTCACCCTGTGATCTGGAGATCAGGTCCCAGAAGAGCTTATGTAAGAAAAGAAGCCTATTTGTCCAACTACTAAAAGCAAAGGGCTTATTTCCACTTGTAAATTTACAGCAAGTTCTGATCCTGATTCAAATCCGAAGCAGAGCGTGTCAGTGAATTTCCAGTTCAGAAGAAATCCTCTCTATGGCTTTTCTCTCATGGATGACTGCACAGCAGCTTCTAAGCCCCTCAGTCAGAAGCCTATTTTGGGTACTGGTTTGGGACTCTGTGTCCTGACTTTCCTGCCATGCACGGGCACTGCCAGGGCTCTGAGGAAGGCAGGGCTACAGTGCTGTTCAATAATGCATGCTATATTCTAATACAATAACCGCTGAGGCTTGTGCACGCTCTGAAATGAGCTGTGCCGGTGCCGGAGAGAGTATTGGTTCAGATGTTTGAGCTGAGAGAGAAGTCTTGAAGAGAAGAGAGAGAATTCCCCTTGCCGGACCTCATTAGCAATGCTGGGAACACATGCCCTTCGAAATATTTCTGCTGATTTTGTGGTATATTTCTCCTCTGTATTTTCTTTCTCTATGCCATCGTATCTCTGTGAACGCTGTGTCTAATCTTCCTCCTCATCCCAGCTCTCTGTGCATGTGGACGCACACACACGATCCCAAGTGCAAGCCTGCGTGTGTCGGTGTGCACTTAAACCTTTTCATTCCTTCTTAGACGTCAGCTCCATCAAAAAAAAGGCGGTAGCTCTTTCTGTCAAGCATTTCAGCAGCTTTGCCAAAGCAACTGTTCTCTGCTGAGATGGACCACATGGACCCCACGGCGAAGCGGACCCCCGGCGCTGCCCTAGCCTGCCCGGGGATGCTCCAGAGGGGCTCAACCCGGGGCCGCCGGCCGCCGGCCCTCCAGCTCCGCGGGCCCGCCGCTGG
>JAAGNO010001304.1:0-21878 GCA_033439905.1 Ceryle rudis
TGTATACTTCTCTCTTCCTTGAAATCTCCTTCAGAAGCTCCCTGCTCATCCATGCAGGTCTCCTAGCATGCCTTCCCTATTTTTTTCTCAATGGACTATCTTCTAACTAATTACACAAACTAATCTGAAAATGGAGCATCTCTGACTAGTTCTTTCAAATAATTGGTGCTGATCTGTATAATTTTGACTGTCTTGGGGATTCTAGAGCTCAAATTTATGTAGGTTTTATGCAGAGAACACTTCAGTCCCTGATGGATCTCCAGAATGGAGCAACAGCTCAGGTACACTACTGATGACCATTTCCTAGGGCTATATACAGTAATGTCAGTATGATCACGGAAGGCACTTGGATATAATCTCCTATACTACAACAGGTAATCTCACACCTGGGCATGTTTGAACAAGGGTGAGTCTTTTCTAGTTAAAATCCAATGCAGTGCTCTTAAAAAAACAAATCAAAACCAAACCAAAACCATAAAATACATTTCCCAGAACTTAACTAGATGTGGTAAAAATGAGCACAAACCAGTGGGCTTCCAAAGAGTATTTCAAACCACAGCAGTGGTACAGCATCTTCTTTCCCTCCTTTGCCTCAGAGAAATGAGGTCTTATGGCCACACAGCCAAGCTGGGGGAAATTTCATGCTTATTATCTTTTTTCATGGACTTATGGCCATATTATTTAAATAGCTATCTAATGTCATTGACTTTAAATTTGTGTAAGTAGGCTCAATATCCCATTGTGATACATACTGCAGCCTGTATGTACTGAACAGTCCAGCCACAGCTAATGCTGAAACTCCACATCCATCTCACTGACAACAAAAAATGCAATGCATCTTTTTTTTTTTTTTTTTTAATCCCTGTAGCTGATGTAAACTAAAGTTTTGCATGATTTAACTTAACAATTTAACATAACAGAGTGGTTTTAAACTCAGCTGGCAGGGACAGACCCACTTAGTAAGAAAAGCACAACCTCATGATTTACAGATCCTGTCTCTCAGGTTGAAAAGCAGCTGGTTTGCTGCCAAGTCTCCACCATTAAATTGCAACTGTAATGGGTCAGATTAGGTAAACAAGCAAACAAAGAGCAAAATCAAGCAAAACCCCATTTTTATACCAGAATATATTTGTGCCAATAGGTCACTGAAAACCCACACTGAACATTTAGTAATTTAGATACAAAATAAGGAGCTTAAACTGTGTCAATTAACAGGAAATGTCATGGATTTTCTTGATTTTGCAATGTGGAAAAAAAACCTCTGTAGATTTTTCACCTCTCATTCCTCTCAGCATTGCTCAGTGAACATGCTGCCTTGCACAAAATTACCTTAAAGGTGACCTTACAAGAACACTAAATCAAAAGCTAAAATCCAGCTGACATAATTTGGAAGAATTTTTTGAAGACAAAGAATAGCATTCTCTTGTTTCTGTCTCCAAAACAAGGTAGAAGATAACCTTGACAATTACTGTCTACAGAAAGCGCCTCTGAAATTGAGAGCAGCTGAAATCAATGAAGTATAAATATATGAAACGTGGAAAGATGTGCCTTTCTCCACACACAGTGTTATTTGCATCATACCTTTCTTCAGTTTCTTCAAACCACAGCTTGTAATACAGCAAGTGGATAGAACTACTGACACTTTGTCTCTTCACCTCATAGACATGGCTTTGAAAGGAAATCCTATTTAAGAAAAAAAGAAGATGGAAAGGGGATTCAGACGCAGGTTTGCAAGTCCTTCCAGCTGAAAACTAGACAGTCACAGCTGATTTACTAACCTTTTTAAAAGGTATTTGGGGAATTAAAAGAAAGAGAGAAAATATTCTCTTTCATTCCTGTATTTATATTTCTTAATGTGCTGTCCTTTAAAGTTGACAGACTTTAAAGGCAGCAGTGAGTTTTAAAATTTATATCTCTACCAAAATGTATGCAGAACAACGGTTGTGTTTATGCTCATCTATGGCTGTGGGATGAAAAGTGGTGATACATGTACTATAAAACACAGGAGTTTTCTGAGAATTGTACTAAGCACCATGAGTTTATACTGACACTAATTCTCGCTGCATGACCATAGGAAATTATTGGAATAAAGATTTCCTGGAGGTTACGATTCAAAAAGAATGCCGTCAGATTTTCTCAGGTACAGAATGACTTCACAAACATCAGAGGATTTGTTTTTTGGTTTTTTTTTTTCCTGCTTTTAGCTGCTGACAACAGATACTCCTCGGAGTGAAGTGGGTGGGTGGGTGGAATGGACTATGCATTCAAAGAGACACAAAAAGAAGTGTTGCTGTCACATCAGCCTCATTATCATTTTTACCTCTGAAGCATGTGATGCCTGATTTATGTTCTAGGTGGAGCATCTCGGTGCTAAATGAAATGGGATTTTAGTAAACATCATAACAGAATCAACATCAGCATCAGCTCTCAGTCATAGTGATCACCTCATAAGCAACTGCCAACAGTTTTGTGGTGGCTGGGAGCCTGTCACAGTCTTGCATTCAAATGAAAGCAATTAGTTGTTTGTATGTATTCAGTTTGCAAGCTGTCATATAATGATTCATACCATTGATGTTAATAAACCTGCCTTGTAAAAGCAATTTTGATGGCAGATTCTCAGCTGCCATCCCACTCTTCCTATAAAACTGATGCAGTTTTTGTATCATGCCACAAACATGATGATCTCAGGTATCATGATGTTAACTGAATTATGAAAAAAACCCCTAAGTTGTAAAAACAGGTGTTACAGCCTTAGGTTGTACTCCCATATTCCTTAATCAGATGAGATTCTCACGAACTCAGCTGCAGGGCTCAGACACTGAGTCAGGTCATAATGCTCTTTTGCTGTACTAGCGATCATGTGAAATACCTGAATCTCTGTCCATTTTTTTCTGTTTCATTGTCTTTTTTTCACTTTTCTTTAAAAATAAAACTGTAGGTAGATATTTCCTGATGCATGTTTTATGGTATTACTTTTGTGGTCATTTAAGTCCAGAGCTGAAAGAAATAAGAGGGAATGTAAACATGATCATCCATTTTTGTAGCAAAACTACAGTTCAGAGTGTGTTCCCTGAGTGGCTGCTTAAGCTTGTGGATGCTTCATCTTTTGTTGATGTCCCACAGCTGTTTCACTCTGAGCTGCTACTGGGCAAATGGAGACAAGCTATTTCTTTAAAATATGAGAATAAACTTCCAGTGTATTGAATACAAGTGGTCTTGATAGTTCACAGATAATCTTGGATTTTACTGATTAAGTCAACCTATCATACTAAAAAGAGGAAATTTGATGCTTAGTTTTCTGTAGAAGAAAGAACAATGCCGTTGTTAAATATAATTTGTCTTTAGTAAGATACTGCACCCTTCCTCACAGAATATACCTTAATCAAAAAGGATATTTAATGCCAAAAAGAGTCAAAAAAAAAGTATGAAAAGCTTATTGTATATGCTACCTCAAACTTCAGCAACTTCAGCAACTTTGTGCTTTTTGATGGAAAAAGAAAAGAAAAGAAAAGAAAACATCCTCAAAACCCAACAACTTTTAGAAGCATTATTAATTCTTACATTAGCCTTTATGTGAGGGGAATAGAACAAAACTTCTGTTTCTGTATAACATTCTGATTTGTAATAGTATGAGGCGAAATGCTAAAAGTAATGGCAGATAATCATTGTGCTGAAAAGGAAATTCCAGGGAATACAAAGGGCTGGTTCAGTAAAAATTAGTGCTACCTAGCAGACTAAGACTTTCACTGAGGATGAGAGGAGTCAAGGCATGAGACCAATAAGTAGCTTCACATAGATTATGTGTTTCTTCAGGTCAAAACAAATGCAAAAACTGTATATATACAGCAGGAGAGGAAGGCAGGCAAGCAACACAAACTATCAGGTTGCCATTTGAATGAAAAAGGTTTAGTTTTAAAAATCAGTAGTTGGAAACAAGTGTAATAAAATCAGAAAGTCCTATATAATAAAAGGTTAAATAGGCATATGAGTGAACAAGGAAGGAAAAACGGTAGGTGGCAATAAAGCGAGGGTGAAGAAAGTGGCTAAGATACTAGCCTATTTGAATCACTTCTACATGAAAAAGTTGTGATTTGACAGGATTGCAAGGTTTTCCTGGTTGTATGTGACAGAGTGGCTGATGTCCTGGCTGGTCCTGCTTGAGTAACCTCCTTCTGTGATGAGGTGACCGACTTAGTAGATGAGGGAAAAGCTGTGGTTGTTGTCTGCCTGGACTGTAGTAAAGCCTTTGATACCATTTCCTGCAGCTGGAGAAACTGGCTTCTCGTGGCTTGGAAAGATGTACTCTTCACTGGGTAAAAACTTGTCTGTGTGTCTGTTTGTCTGGACCCAAAGAGTGGTAGTGAATGGAGTTAAATCCTGTTGGCAGCCAGTCACAGGTGGTGTTCCCCAGAGCACAGCACTGGGGCAGTTCTGTTTAATATCTTTATCAGTGATCCAAATGAGAGGATTGAGGGCACCCTCAGTGAGTTTGCAGACAATATGAAGCTGGGCAGGAGCATAGATAGGCTTGAGTGTAGGAAGGCTCTTCACAGGGACCTGTACAGGCTGGATCAATGGGAAGAGGCCAGTGGTATGAGGTTCAATAAGGCCAAGTGATGTATCCTGCACTTGGGTCACAACAACCCCAGGCAGTGCTCCAGGCTTACCAAAGAGTGGCTGGAAACCTACCTGGTGGAAAAGGACTGGGGGGGGGGAAGGGGGGTGTTGACTGACAGCTAGCTGAATATGAGCCAGCAGTGTGCCCAGGTGGCCAAGAAGGCCAACAGCATTGGTGTAACCGCACCTCAAATACTGGGTTTAGTTTGAGGCCCCTCACACCAAGAAGGAAATTGAGGTGCTGGAGTGTGTCCAAAGAAGGGTAACAAAACTGGTTGAAAGGGCTAGAGCACAAGTCTTACAAGGACAGGTTGAGGGAACTGGGGTTGTTTAACCTGGAGAAACAGATGCTCAGGAGAAACCTTATTGCTCTCTACAACTCCCTGAAAGGAGGTTGTAGCAAGGTGGGGGTGGTGTCTTCCCAAGTAACAAGTGATAGGACAAGAGGAAGTGGCCTCAAGTTGCACCAGGGGAGGTTTAGGCTGGACATTAGGAAAAACTTCTTCACAGAAAGGGTTGTTAAGCACTGGAACATGCTGTTCACGGAAGTGGTGGAGTTGCCATCCCTGGAGTATTTAACAGACATGTAGAGGAGGTGCTTAGGGACATGAGTTAGTGGTGGGATTGGAGGCATTAACTTAATGGTTGGACTTAATGATCCTTAAGGTCTTTTCCAACCAAAACAGTTCTATGATTCTATAATTGTATATCTACAGTCAGGAAGTTGAGGTAATTGGGAATGGGCAGCAGAAATATCAGAGTCCACCACATTATTTTCTACACCTATCTAATTAATGTGGAAAATATTTTCAGTAAATCCCTAGAAAGCCTAAAGATGACCACCATCCTGAGAAAAGACAAGCACATACTGAGCACCATCCTGAAAAAAAAGACAAGTACATACCACACAAACAGGTGGCACTCATGGCTAACCTCCTATAAGAGCAAGTCAACTGGATCATTAATTTTCTAACAGTCATATCTGAAAAGTCAAAATGTCCACAGGGACAAGAACCATAAACCCAAACAAAAGCATAGTAATTATCTTCAAATACAAAGAAAGCAAAAGGTTAAAATTTATCAGAAGCAAATCTATGATAAAATTGCTTTTATATTTGAGAGAAGAGCTCTATTCCATCCATTCCTGCCTGCGTGGCTCTGGCATGGGGCATTAGTCATTAGTGTAGTCATTATTAAGCTTGTTAAATGCCAAGAGAGATATGAAACAACTGTCAAAAAAAAAAACCCTGGATGTGGAAGCTGGTGTTAGATGCCAGCTTTCTTATGTGTACAAACTAACAACCATCTGCAGAAGCTAAAAGGTCCAGTGAGGATTATAATAGACAGTGATTAAGAGATTAGAAACTTTTTATTATTTAATTTAATCTTATTCATGGGCAATTTATATTTTTCTGTTCTAGTTCCAGCATTGTCCTTTGACTTAAACGGTTTTCATTACTGTTGCTCACTCTCTTTCTTCGTAATCTTCTGCTTTCTAAATAAAGGTCTCTGATATCCTATATGTAATGATGTTAACTATTAGAAAAGGAGTGGAGTAAATAAATAATTAAGTAAATAAATGAAAAATAATGACCTAATGTTTTAAACTTAAGTCACCATTGCACTTATTCATCTGCTCAAACAGCAAATAAGTGTCAATAAAAGAACAAGAAAAGAATAATAAAAAGAAATTACTGAGCGCTCCAAAATCTATGAAGAAGCAGTGATCCATACCATTCAGTTAAAAACTTGTGAAGAATCCAAGTATATTATCCTAATGATGAGCAAGACAACTCCAGAGTGTAATTATTTATAAAGCCAAATTGCCTTGGAAATCCCATGTAATTTTTGAGAAAATTACATGAGAATTTTGAGATTAGTATTTCCACTCAGTTGCTTAATTTCCATTATGTGAATGTATAAAGAGAGAGATAAAAAAAAGTGTGAGATCATTGAAGTATGTTAGAAACTAACTTAAATACGGTAAACTAAATAAATCTCCATAGAAGATATGCAACTTATATCACTTTACATCACATCTAATATCAGCTACTGGCAGCAACCCAAGTATGACAATATTGTGCAAACTCACCAGGTAGCCATGCAACAAGGGAACATGGGTATGTGAATAATTCCACATTATCAAATGCTACCAACTGACTGCAGAACAGACTTTTTAAAGCACAACTCCTTTTTGAGGGGCTTGATAGCAATATGGTTACTGATCAGTAACAACTCTTTCAGGGAAAATGCTTTAGATCCATTCCCCATCTCCAAAGTCTTTGGGTGTATATGATGTATTTTGAGGGAAGATGAAAGCTGAGGGAACCTACATGGACCTTGACCATGGTAATGCATCAGACCTTGGTTGAACAAACTCTGCAGAGTTTTTGCAAAGGCAAATTCCTTGTGAAGCACAGATTTCACAGCTCTGTACAGCAGATAAAAAGTACCTGAAGAAAAGGACAAAATGAGATGTGACCATATGTGTATTGTTAGGGTTTCAGTGCATATTGTTCACGTGACAACAGACGTTCAGCCTGATGGCTCTCCTTCGGCAGATTTTGGGCCCGCCTCTCTTTGCTGGTGTTGCTCTTTCCCATTACGTCATTGAGTAGTTTAGACTCTACCATGGCACTATGGCCAGACCCATCATGTCTGCAGCACCTCACCTCCCTACACTCCTCTCTGGAACTATGGAGCTTTCATCTTTGCTTGTACTGGCCCCATGCTCAGCCTTGTTCTGAATTGCTTTCACAGCTGGGTGACATATTGCTGCCTTCCGGCTCTCATATACCCTCTGCCCCAGGCATGGTGCTTCTCCTGGTGCTCCGCACTGGTCCCCAAGGCATCCCTGACTCCTGCACTGGCTCCAGCCTCCCTAGGCCCTCTTGGCACTTGGACTGGGGGATCCACACCTGAAGCCACCACACCTTCCTCTTTCAACTTCCTTTCCCTGCCTTCTGCATAACCCTGGGTCTATCTGTATAGAGGTCTATCCTCAGAATAGAATAGAATAGAATAGAATATCCATATATACGCACACACATATACACATATATACTTACCTATGCATATGCACACACATATATATGTATATATACATATGTATATTAATGATGAAAGTGTTTTAAGGCAGGTGCAATGGGAACAGCTGTTCCTCTGCAAAAGAATATAAAGCTATGATTGTCCCACTGTTATGCTCATCAGTCCACACTATGGTTCTTCATAAGAGTCAAATTGGGATATAAGGCCACCTATTTGTACACAAATGCATCCAGTTCTGGAGCCCCTATTACAGGAAATATATGGATGTGCTGGAATGCGTCCAAAGAAGGGCCATGAGGATGATCAGAGGGCTGGAGCACCTCTCCTATGAGGACAGACTAAGAGAGTTGGGGTTGTTCAGTCTGGAGAAGAGAAGGCTCCGAGCAGACATTATTGTGGCCTTCCTGTATCTTAAGGGGGCCTACAAGAAAGCTAGGGAGGGACTTTTTAGGATGTTAGATAGTGGTAGGACTAGAGGTAATGGATCAAAACTAGATTCAGATTAGACATTGGGAAGAAGTTCTTCACCATGAGGGTGTTGAGACACTGGAACAGGTTGCCCAGGGGCTTCTGGAAGCCCCATCCCTGGAATTTTTTAAGGCCAAGCTGGATGAGGCTCTGAGCAACGTGATCTAGTGGGAGGTGTCCTTGCCCATGGCATGGGGGGTTGGAACTAGATGATCTTAAGGTCCCTTCTAACCCTGACAATTCTATGATTCTAAAATACAAGTGAGGAAGACAGAAGAGAGACGGTGATCAACTCTAGCTTTTTTTTAAAGTAGGATAGGAATGAGCACAAAGCAAAATCACCTTCCTTGTTTCAAAGTGGTTTTCATGTGGGAACCCATAGAGAATAAGAACATCTGTGTTTAATCTTCTGCAAAGAAACCAACAGAGTACCTTGTGCTTTGCCAAAAAGAAATGCAGCAGGTTCTTTACTGAGCTCCCAGTTTTCACATTTCTCTTTCCAAACTCCTCTCATACACATCGCTGAAACAGAAAGGTTATGTGCACACACGTGCAGCTGGTTTCCAACATTAGTCTTTCTTGGGTGACATTTAAAAAGGTTTTGAAATTGAGTTGTACTGGGTTGATTCATTTCTTCTTGATGCCCACTTTGCTCGAGCAGCATGAGTGTGTGTATAAATAGCAGTTTGTATCCCTTGACAACTTCCTGAATTAGAACAGCACTTGTGGACAGTCCCTGGAGAAAGAGCAGCAGGGAAATACTTTATCCCAGAAGGCACAATCATGCCATTTGTTGACTAGTAAAGTGGGTGCTTATGTCGAAAGAGATGGTTTTCAGTGGTGTCCCTTTGTTTGCTATAATCGCTACCAGCTTTCCTGACGGTGCTTTAGAAAGATGGTCTGTCTGCTGCGTTACCTCTTGGCAGCTCTATGTCTCAAAGGGGGAAAATGCAGACAAGAAAAACAGAGTTAGGTGACAACTACTTCTGAGCTGGGAACCAGGTAAGCCTTTAAAATATGAGTTCTTCTTTTCCTTCACTAAACTTGACTTCTCATGGTTTCAGGAAGAAGACAGCTCTGTAGCTCATGCTTGCTTTTCTATCTCTAAGTGGCCAGCTCTCTACCAACAGTACCTGGAAACTTCTCTGTTTATTTTTACAGGAATAGATAAGGAAATCCTTCTGCAATACTGCAGCCAGTAAGTCTGAAATTCCTCTTCTCTTGTAGATATACAGAATCAATAAAACTTATATGTGATATTTGGCTAGAAAGAATGAGGAGTTTCCATATTTTGCATGTTTCTGTGCCTCCTGCTCTAGCACTCATTGTATGTGTTGAATAAATAATACACTGTGGATTTGTTCTCAAGACAAATGTTAAAATGTGCTATAGATTATGGGCAACAATAAATTATCAACTAATAGGTTAAATGCAAGATTTGAAAATTAATCTAATTGTCATTGCTACCTTTCATTCTTTTCTCCAGCAAGTGCATAGAGGAACTTTGAGGTCCTCAATTTTTCCAAGAAGTTTTTCTGTTTGAAGGGAATAGTATGGGTCAAGGTCAGGTTGTGAACTTCTATAAGAGAAGTTCCGAAACAATGCTGGGATTTAAAAATGAGAGAAACTTTTAACATTTCAGCAGTCTACTTCCTCAAATGTAGTTAGAAAGGTTGTAATTTGCCTGATAAAATTCCTTGCTTCCTGTGGTTCTGTTTTATTTAACTAAACTACTCTCTGTTTTTCTTACCTCTGTGTTGATTTTAATGGAGTAAGACAGCTCAATCAGGGATGCATTGTGTTTTAATGTTTGTCAATAAAGGAGTGGGGTAGTATTTAAATTTGCTTTTCATTGCTTTGACCCAGTCACGTAGAGACTGGCTGGAAGATGATGTCTGTATTCACATTTCTGTTGTCCCATAAAATTAAGAAAATTGAATTGAAAATAGACTACTTTCCATAAATTCTCAAATCAATGTAGAAGATTTCAAGGAGCATCTGATTTTTATATTGTATTATGGAAGAGAAATATATTGCGACAAGCTGAACCTACATAATTACACAACACAAAAATCACTTGCAGAATTGCCTCCTTTTGGTGATTTGTTCTAGCAATTTGCTACTCTAGAGCAGCCCTTTTGCTACTCTAGACTCTCCTTGTCCACTCCTTGCCCATCTTGGTGATGGTCCCTTTCAGGATACCACCACTGTACCCTGGAGCATGCTCTGGATCTTACTATAGGATAAACAACTAGCTAAAGATTAGTTTACTCAGGCCTGCATTCTAGTTTATAATAGTTGTTACATTAGAACAATAAATAAGTGGATAACATATGACCATGGATTATATATATGAAGATATATTAATATAATATCCATTAAGAAATCTTGTATTTGTAAATTTTCTTTCAGGAAACTGATGTTAATTTCTTTTACCTTCATTTACAGAAGGTTTGCCACAATAAAGTGCTATATTCTACAGAGTAAATACATTTCAAGCCTACACAAGAAGAACTTTAAGTAAAAATACCATTTTCCTTTAAATTTTATGTTATTCAGGGTTTCAGGCCCAACAGAATGAATTAATTCGCCCTGTGTGAACACTACAGAGTTGTTTGTACAAACAGTCCTGAGCATGATAAAACACAGTTTAGTGTCCTCCAAACACAGACAGCTCAGACTCATTTGTTTCTTAAATCTGTTAGACTCACAATTTAATAAATAAAAATAGATTATCCCATCTGGTGGTTTGTTGTTTTGTTTTGGTTTCGTTTGTTTGGTTTGTTTTGGTTGGTTGGTTTTTGGTTTGCTTGTTTGTTTGTTTTGTTTTTTTAAATATTGGGATCTATTTTGACAGAAAATAAAATACCTTTAAGTATATCAGCAATATCTGCTTTCAAGGCAGAAATTGAGATTCAAAAAACCTTGTTCCTAACACTTGATATGGTTACTTGTGAGAAACCAGTCCGGTTTTGAAGAAAATGTCACTTAGATTTACATATGTTTTAACAAATCTTATTAAGGAAGATAATACTACAAAAAAATGAAAAGATTTATCATAACTGAGAAGGAAAAACAAAATCATAAAACCCTTAGTCAAATGCAGTGCCATTTTAATAGATTGAATTAATAGATTGAATCATGATTCAGTCTGAAATGCACTGATGCCTTTTAGTTACCAACCTCAGACACACAAGGAAGATTCTGCGCTTGCCAATTGGTAAAAATCTGGATGGTATAGCTCATCTTCTATTCAATAAAGATTTGGTAGGGGTCTGGGAAGGAACATGAAGAAATTAAATGGAGAAACAGAATAGGAAGACAAAGAGAGTGAAAAAAGGGAGTAAACCACAATCTGCAGAACAGATGAAAACAGAGTATTCCCTCATACCTGGTTTGCTCTTAGTTTTTCTACATCAAATACAGAGTATATTCCTTTTGCAAGAATGCCCCCCTGGAATAACTCCAGAAAAAAATCACTAGGTGGGCTAAAAGGTAAGTGTTGATAGAACTCCAGTTTAGTGAATAAAAAGTATGGGTTATGGCAATAACAAAAAGAATGATTGTAATCAAAACCATGAAATTTTTACTTGCATTCCAGATTTTGTGTATTTTAACTGACACAAAATGAGATCATACCCTTGTAATGCTTAAGTTCTCCAGTATTTCTGTACTTCCACTGAACACTGGTTCTGATACTGTAACTGCTCCTTCTTGGTCTTGTTTTGGAAGGAAGATGCTAAGACATTCATGCATGGCTGTATAGGAAAGGAAAATAGTCCAGTTTCAGTCAAATAGCATACCTTCTATTGGATAAACAGTTGTCTAATTTTAATACTTCACAGTATCTGTTCTATGATCAAAATGTTTTGTCACATATGTGCTGTTGAATCTTAGCCATTTGCAGCTTTTGCTCTTTTGAAAACTGCAAACTTTGAAACTGACCAAGTTTGGCTGTTCATTTTATTTTAATAGGGATTACAGTAAATGGATATAACCAAGCAGCCAAAGAAGTGCAAAATTAGCTCCTTTGTGTTTCAGACTTGAAGTGGACCCTTCCATAGTCACAAGGGTGATGACTCTAAAACATGAACAATATAAAAAATTATTTTAAATTTTCATAGAACTGATGTCTGCAAAGAATTTAGGGGTCACCTATATACAAGGCACTTTGTAATAATACTCATATAAGTCACTTAATACCTTGCATTTGGAAAAGTCCAAGCAATCTTACAAATGTGTAACTACGATCAGATTTGTTCAAATTCACTGTGACTGTGTGACACAAGGATCAACGTGTAAGGTTTGGTTGTACTGTGCTGCCAGAATGTTGCCAGATGGGGCTGAAAGAAGCACTGAACTATTTACCAGGATGGCATCAGTAAATATCCTGGGTGAAATTCTGCTGCTCTTGGTGATAAGACTCTCACTGACTTAATAAGGCAGTATTTCACTTCTTCTACACTACATTTTCAATTAGAGTCTGTACAGAGAGCTTTTAACATAACTTGCAATTAAGACCTTAAGGGGGCTATGGAGACATTCAAAGCAGCTTTTTCTGCTGACCTCTTTAAAATTTTATAGGGCTATGCTGCTTCATCTTTATAAACAACTTTAAATATTTCCTGGGAAAGAGAAAAACGCAGAGAGGTGGGAGGAGAGAGAGCAAGACTGTAAGCTTAGGTGTGTTCATCTGCTTTTTTTTCTTTAAACTTCTCCAAGATGGACTTCCTGCAGATTTTGGGTCTCGTGTAGGAGAATTTTATTTCCTCTGGTATCCTTGGAGCATGTACAACATCAGTAATCTTAAAGCCCTTCTGGAATATTTGAGACTTTTATAATTATCTAAAAATAGCGGTATCTTCAAATGACCATTTTTTTCTTGAATTACTGTATAGATGCTTAATGTTATTCCCTGTTTTTCTATGAACAGCAGGACAGTCTGTGGTTTAGTGCTGTCCTCAGGAAGCAGCAGCAGAAAAGGAGGCTGCAGTTTTGTACTTGTTCACTTGGTCTTCCGTGAATCTGAAAATCCCTTCTCCTCCCTTTTCTTTTAATGCAACTTTTGTTGACTCTCTGGGGCTCTCAGAAGGAATCTGTACATAGGCTTTCCCCTGGTGCAGAGAGAAGCAAATTAATGGGAGGGAAGTTTATTTTCTACAAGACTGAAGCCTTTTGCTAAGTAAGCTCAGGAGAGCTTGTAAACAAGCAAGAAAAACTTATTTGTAGGCAACTAGAAACCTGTGCAGGAAAGAGGTTAGATTTCGTGCCTAGGTAGGTTAATAATTTATAAGAACTTCAGTGGTCTTTAGGTGTATTTAGCTCATTTAATACAACTGTAAAGGTCTCACAAACCCAACCAAAACTAAATTCCAGAAAGTTCTCTGCAGTAACTGTGAACACTCATTTCAAACAGTGTGCAACCAGCACATTTGTCGTTGGTCATTTAATTTTATGAAAGCTGTCTACCATAATGCCATGCACCAAGTGAATAAAATGCTGACTTTCTAAACCAGGACATTCTTCAAAATTTCACACCTTGCATTTTTTGTTAAATACTTTCCACCTGTAAAAATGTCATAGCATTAGATGAGAAGCTTTTTCTTCATCTAAGTATCTAATCTATACAATTAGGCTATGATGAGCAGGAGTTTCATGCTTATTTGTTTGGGTTTTGTTTTGTTTTCCTGGAGGAAGAATCGGTAGGTTGTATTGTTGCAGTTTTCAAACCGTATTTGCTGATAAAGTACCAATTTATTCCTGTCAGAGTTTAAACAGATATACAGGAGATGGCAGAAGTAGCACACAAAATTTGGATAGTGTTCTTGAAACCCTTTAAAACACTTGGTGGAGCAGATGAGAGTTTTAAGAGAGCACCCTAATTAACATTAGTTAGGGACAGATGCTGGAAAACTTTGAAACCAGGAAACAGAGGAAATTGTTAGGATACTTGAGCTAAAGAAATGGAATTGTAACTCAGTTGAGCAAAATTCCCCATGGAAGCCAAAGTTTCCATTGTAGCAGGACAAAGTTTTCTTGTTAACATGTAAAAAACCCTATATGTTATCTCTCTTTCTAAACTTAATTGTAACAATCTTTTTTAGAACAATGAGGCTTTGAGCACAACAGCAATGGAAACACAAATATCTTGCTTCTTTTGAAGAAATCAAGCTGGTATTACAGCTGTGCCTTAGTTTGATATTTTGTCCTCATGCTGCATGTTCCTGAGATTGAGATTCTTGCTATCACTTGAAAACTGCACAGAATACTTCTGGGTGGTCAAATGGAAATCTGCCAATATTAAGCATTGTTTCCAGTAGCAGTAGGGGGTGTTATTTTACAAACACTGACAGAATACCTCATAGCAGAAGAGACAGTTTAGGGTAAAGAATTCCATGGGTTTTGACAGATAATGAACCAAAATTCATATGTAAACAAAGAAAGCATCTAAAGGTATATAGGGGTTGGTAAGAAGTTTATACTGTAAAGAGGGAAGGGGGAAATTCAGGCAAAGTCCATGGTGATATTCTCAGTAGGTAAGAGATGGCAGTTAAGGATAATAAGGCCACATTCAAACCTACTGTATTATGGAAAAAGGGTCCAGTGGAAGACATTCATAGCAGGTTAATGGTCATAGCCAAAAAAATAGGCTATTTTAAAGTCATTTAAGTATCTGCAGATTTATTGCAAGCTAAAACATGAATGTTTGTGTTAAAATGCTACATATTATCAACAAGTTTAGCTGGCTTAGATATCCAGATCTTTTGGGCAGTGGAGTACAACAGTGCGTGTGGAAAACTCTCATTTGAATACCAGAGCCAACACAGTTTTATTCAGAAATAACATTGGCTTCCTTTCTTTCATTGCAATAGAAAGCAGGAAACTTCTCTGACTTTTCTATTATTCCTCTGTTATTTTTGTTCTTGTTTCATAAGAAAACCAAAATGTGTGTTGATGGGTTTGGTGTGTGCTCCACTTCTTTGACATCAGTCAGTGAGTCAGGAACCAGTAAGTACATTTTGACTGAAAAGTCCTAGTTTCTTTCAGGAAGAATTCCACTATGATTCTATGATAATAGCTCCTGCAAACAAGCCAGGTGACTTAATATTATTATTTCACAGGGCAGCGGGTCATCATTCAAATCAGCCTTTGAAGTTCCCGTTGAATTCTGTTGACTTAAATTGGTTTCAGAGTCTATGCTATTGTGCAGAACTTATTCTGCCCCTTCAAGTTTGTTTTCTCTCTGCAGACCTTCCAGCATCTTCATTTCTGAAACCTTTGCTACCCTCTGACTGTCTCTGTTATCTTATCTTCTCTTCTGTGCTGTTAGGTGCTTTGAAAGTTTAAAAAAAAAAAAAAAAATTGGTCTCTTGACAGATGTATTTGGGAAGCTTAGCAGATAGTTAATGGAAAGAAATTACTTGGTTTTGACACAAGATATCTGTTTTGTGTTAACAGACTTGAGTTGGTGTGTTTGGTTTCTTGAACTGAAAGCTAATTATGGTATTCTTGCAAAATACTTATGAGAATGGGACACCTTGATGCTAA
Source organism: Ceryle rudis (assembly GCA_033439905.1). Classification (NCBI taxonomy): domain Eukaryota; kingdom Metazoa; phylum Chordata; class Aves; order Coraciiformes; family Cerylidae; genus Ceryle; species Ceryle rudis. Next base: position 15,682 of record JAAGNO010001304.1, read on the forward strand.
GTATTTTGACAGGATACTTTGTGATGCCTAGGTAATTTTTATAAGGAACACAGATCTCCTACTGCTTTTTGTTTTGGGGTTTTTTTTCAGATATGCAACAATTTTTAAATGAAGTTCAGCCAGAAAAATAAAATGCCTCAAATGTATAGGGAATATACACATAGGAGTGAAAAATACACATAAAATAAGGGTATGCTTAAGGAGCAGTTTCATGTTTATTCCTGCAGTACATTTTGCTCTCTTATCTATCCTTTTAGGTATGGTAGAACAATTGGATAGCACAAATGCATTAAAAACATGACTACCATTACTGAAGTTGGTGGCTTTTTGTAACTCATTGTGATTGTGTCAAAGAAGAAATAACACAGATTAACCCTTTTATCTAATCTGACAGTCAACAGTTCTCTTTGCTCCACCAGCTACTGCGTCCTTGGTCATGCTCATAAATCTTTTGTTCTTGAACACATATCTGTTTTCCAGACACTGTTTTTCAGCAGGTATCTGCAAGAGCTCAGCTGTCCCTGAAATTTCATAATTTTTCTGCTGTTCCTTCAAATACCCATTCTTCTTCAGCTCTATGCTTATTTTTCAGAACACATGGAAATTGAAGACCTATCAGGTCTTTTGTATGATAAATTTAAGGATACGCAAGAGATCTACTCTTAAGTGATCTACTCAAGGATAACACTAACTTTTTGTGTTGCTTCCACTGCCTCAGTTTCCATCACAGCGTTTACTTCCATGCATTACTTGTCACAATCCCCTTTCCTGTTTATTGCTCTGTTCTCTGTTGCCTCCAGTTGCTCTGCTCATCAGTCTCATTTCAAATAACACTACTTATGAAATATCATTCTTCACTTGATTAAACACTTTGTAATCAAAACCACAGGCTTTTGATATAATTAATGGTATGATGATTGACTTAATTTTTTTAGGAGAAAGGATTTAATAGGAAATAAATGTTTTCATAAAGTGAATCACATAGACCAGGAAACTATTTCATCCTGGATAGCTAGTGAGAAAGCAGTACCTACAAGATAGCTAACAAAAATATCAAGAATTTGTTATATGTGACAGGAAGAAATTCAACAATGACTCAGGTCATTGTTTTGAATGTGCAAGGAAGATGAGAGTATGTCCTAGCCTGGGCTTGTGAAGGCTCTTTTGCCATTTCAGGTGAAAATAGTCTGTGTACTTGTTCTGAAGGAGATCAGCCCTTGCTTGTACAAAGAGCCTACACATATCAATGTTAGCAATGTTTTAGCTTCTTGGAGAATGCTGACATGTTGGGGAGCAGCAAGGTCTGGCTGCTCCCTCAGGAAAGGAGCTGAGGGAGGACAATCCCAGTACAGGCAATGCCCTCGTCTGCGGGGTGCCATCCCTCGGGGGCTAAGCGTGTCAGGCAGAGATAGGGCTGGCAGCAGGGTCTCTCCACAGCCCCTGGCATGGCAAGCAGTGCACCTGATCCAGAGTCCACTCGGGGGATCCAGTCAGGAGCTGAAGTAGGTCTAAAGGAGAAGACAGCTCTGAATGCCCACTTGGACATGGGTGGGTCTAAAAATGTTGCTAAGGAAATAAAGTTATTCAGAATAAAATATCTCACTTTCTGATATAACTGTTTCAAATCAGATCAAGAACTTCAGAAAGAAAAATGATTTGTTGATTAATCCTTATCATGTTTCTTTTGATAATGCATTTTTGGCATCTCAAAATTTCTTTGAAATGTTGTATAATGTTCCATATTCTCTCCTGAAGTCTACTCTGTGAACTTTTGGTAGAAATCCCTTTGTTACCATGGGAGCTGAAGACTATAGATACTGATTCTTCTTCATCATACCCATTTTTCCTTCTTTCTCATGCCATTTCAGATGTCCTGACTACAGAGTGGGTTGGTTTACACTTAAAATTGCTAGTAATCATAGAAATCATAGAAATGTCTGGGTTGGAAGGGACCTGCTAGTAATCACTGTGGTCACATTTATCACTGGGTCTTGCCTCAACAGGGGCAATCTTGAACAGTAGTTATACAAGGCAGTAGGGCACAGCCCTCACTGGTGCTAGGTACTACTTGTGAAATAAGCATAATGAAAAACTCAACATGAATTTTCCCATGCACTTTGGATTTGGGGCAGAAAAAAACAAAATAACTATCCCGTGATCTTTGTCTTTCCTGAGGACAGGAGGACCTATCTATCGTTAGATGCTTGGATATCATGCATAAGCAGGCTGTGGAAGTACCAAAATAGCATGCAGGTTTAAAGTCCTCACCTGCATGCACAAAGATTTCTTATACTCACTAGGGTTTGAACATTCTGTTTTCTCTTCGATTTAAATCACTTCAGGAAATACTTTAAGGACATAGAAAGCAGTTAGATATCAAATTTATTAAAATCAGTGGGAATCATACTCCTTCCTTCTATCTGCATATTTTTAATCTTCCCTTTTGTGTGTCCATAAAAGTATGTTAAAACTTTACTCTGAAGAACATCATAAGGACAGAAGAAATGGTAGCAAAAATAGAATTAAAGTACCTCTGCAAATCTAATCTAAGCTCACACTTCAGTTACATGACATACGCACTATTTATTTAATAAATTCAATGTATTAATAAACTTCTTCCACTGTATCATTAGAGGATAAATTACTAACAAAATGAAGCTCTGATAACTAATTTTTAATTACTTTATGTGAGCATTGTCTAATAGAAAAGGTTCTGAGCTAATTTGTGTGTGTGCTTAGATATTCAAAGGAAATCAACTGCTAACTCAATGCATTTAAATTTTAGTATGTAGCTTAAATGCCTTCATGAAAAATCTTTTGCCTGTGGGGAAAATAACTGACTTTTATTTTTTGATTAACTAACATAAACATAAAGGAATTTTAGCTGCAGAAAGGATAATGCAAGTCACTTGAGCTTGAAAGAATAAAATTATCATCAACAAAAAGCTGCATCCTTCCCACTCGCTTACTCTCCCAGGTGGTTTGACCTGCTGCTTTCCTCTGCTTTTTTAAAAAATGGTGCTTTAAAATAGTCTACTTCTGGCCATCTGTAATATTTGAAACCAGCATTAACAGGACACTACAAGTTTAATTTTCCATATGTGACGGTGCTTTTCCTTAGTATTGAGGTTATGACAGCATATTACTTGTCCAAGTATATTAATGACACTGGTAACAACACAACCAGCACCTCATACAGAACATAATTTATACACAAAACATAATAAATTACAAGAAATGAAAGTGTAAGATCAAATAACCCCAACATTAAATTCTTCCTTTTTACTTCATTATAGCCTAAGTGATGCATCTCAGCTCCTCTCTGTGATCAAGAGAGAGGAAAGAATATCTGAGAGCTGTTAATTTCATGTGAAATGAATCATCCTCTGGAGGTGTCTTTGAGGTGATGTAGCTTAGATTTGCAGTTTAACTTGGACGTCTGCAATGAGTTGAAATGAATCCCATGCTCACTAAACAGGTTGTGTACAGGAAATCCCAAGGGGTTTCAGTGATAAGACTTTGTCTTAGTGTTAGTCTACTTGAATAGACTTTTAGTCTACTCAAATATAGACTAAACTTCATGTAGCTGTTATATTGTGATTAGCATTAAAGATGTTTGAAGGCCAGACCAAGGTCTCAAATGGACTTGGGCACATGGGTGCGTCACCTGAACACCAAATAGGCTTGAGTAGAGTAAGCCTTTGCCTGTGGCAATGTGCAGTCAGCAGGAAAGCACGCTGGAACGTACTCGCTAGCAGTGCCAAGGGACACAAGCACATCACTCGAGAAGAACGTAGGTGCCTGCAACTGCTGCAGCAATGAAGTGACATTTCTCCAAACCACTGAAGGAATGCTGACACCTAAATCTTGTTAATGCAGAACAGACACCTAACCTGGGCCTTAGATCCCCGGGGTGACAGCTGGCCACTGGGACCAGCACTCTCCACCTGAACAAGAGCTGGGCTTGCTGCTGCAACTAATGAAAAATTGATACTATTGATTGGAGCTGCATTGGGTTCTCTTGATGAGAGAAAGTCTCTTCAAGAAGAGAGTCTGCTTCAAGCTTCCTTTTGGTTTTAGGTCTATGAATATTTTAACAGTTTTAATTCTGACAAGACTGAATTGTCCTTTTTACTGCCTTATGTTATCCCTTGTATTTGCAAATAAAACAGATTTTAACATGAAGTGAAGGAAGAAAAAAATAAATAAAAAGAAAAATATTATCCATCTTGACCTTAGTCTAAATATATGAACATGTACGAATCAGGAAATAATGCACCATTTGAATTTTAATATTATACTTCTTAGTTCTTGGCAGCTTAGTTATGCTGAGGTCTGTAATTAAAACCTCCTCTCCTTCAATAAAATGGGACTCTGCTGACTTCTTTCAACAGTAGGTTTGTATGCTTGTTATTTGGCACTTGCTATTTTGTGTCACCACAGAATAAAAAGTACGCCAAGGATAGCTTCTCCCATGCATATTGGTAGAAATTAACATTAAACATCTTGAAAAGTATCTTTTCCTTTAACTGTCCAAAGCAGTCAAAATGATGCAATTTGAGCTAGTTCAGGAAGTTATTTCTCAGGATGGTAAGTCCTTTTTCAGAGAAAAAACCTACTGAAATTAGTGGGCCTATGAGAAAGAGTTCCTCCAGCTTTGGGGTTCACAATCTGACTTTCTGTAGGTCTCATTTCTAATAAATTCAATAAAATTCCATCAATATACATCTACTTCAAGTAAATGTAATTGAAAATGTAACTTTCTTTCCCTCTCTATACTGATCTTAGAAGAAAGATGAATGAATAGGTCAAAGGAGCTCTTCATAAGTTTAGGCGGCTCTCTCCAAAAATATTACAAGGTTGTGATCAGTTAAGCCATTGAGATTGTTATTGTCCATTTCTATCATCATGCCCACAAAATGGGCAATAGATATCTTAGAGAAAACAATATTTTCAATTACATACGTAACTGGCACCATTTCTCATTGTGCTCATCTCTGCTGGAAATGTCTGATTGATGCCTGTTGACCATAAGTGTAGCTCTGATGCCACTACTTGATTTTCCACAACTTCAGCTTTAATTCTGTTTTAATCAGCTGTAGTCATTCTGATGATAATAGAATTCTGTTGATAACAGAATGCTGTTCTTAACTGAATGTGGGGATGCAGAAACAATCCTGGCACGCACACTGCAATAGCTCCGGGTGCTTCACATCAACTCATTCCTGTTGGCGAGTAGTGTTGACTATTTGTCAAAAGTTGACAGTGATTAATCATTTTTGCCCTTTAAACTAGGAATGAGAAATCATGTCATGGATTGACATAACAGACTTAGTGACCTTATTCTAATGTCAGAACTGAAATATGCTTGGGAGATGCTTTTACTTTTCCTCTTCAAAACCAAATTAAACTAAAAGCAGAGCCCATAGGCCTAGTAGACCCTCTTTGCAGTGGCTTCATTGTCAAGTGTGTAGTTTTGGCCCAAGCTACAAAAATAAAGAAGTCATGGACAAGCCTGGGTGGTCATCAGTCTGCACAGAATTATCTTGTTCTTTACACCAAGATCTGTGTCAAAATTGCTACATCACTGTTATACGATCATTATAAACAGGATTTTCTTCTGCTGATCTGTATAGAGTCATCAACTTGTAGGTGGAGGCTCAAGAAGAAGCTTACATTTCCCATGTTGTTGCTGTGAATTTTAAATAGGAACACAACATTGATGCAGAAATGACTGTTTATAAGAATCTTTTTCATACATACAGGAATGTATATATTCTCTAAAAGATCCATTATGGCTTCACCTTGAATTTAAGAAATACTTACAGATATTATAGTTGGATTTGAGTCAATTACCTGACGTTCAGCCAACATAAAGGCAATGCTGAGATAAATGACATAAATAGGTACATGCTTTATATAGTCTCTAGTAAGAATTATGTCTTTGAACAGTCTTAAAGAGAAGGGGAGACAGTGTGGAAGAAGCCCAGGTCTTTTACTTCCTCTCCTAGGGGGATGTTTAGAACACCTGCAGGACACAGTGTAGACTAAAAGAGAAAAAAAACAACAACAACAACAAAAAACCAACAACAACAACAAAAAAAATCCCAAACAACCACAACCAAAAAAACCCAAAACAAATAAACAAACAAAAACCCACCCCCCCCCCCCCCCCCCCCCCCCACTTTTTTTTGAAA